>JAHCLQ010000826.1:0-82699 GCA_023678885.1 Pogostemon cablin
GAGCATCAAAAAGAAGGAAATCTGCATCGAAACCAATGAAATGTTGATCGTAACACGAAAATGAGCGTCAAAATGAAGTAAATATGCATAAAACGAAGGTAATGCTGATTGTAACGAGAAAACGAGCATCAAAATAAAGGAAATACGCATCAAAACGAAGTAAATGTTGATCGTAACGAGAAAACAAACATCAAAAAGAAGGAAATCTGCATCGTAATGTTGATCGTAAAGAGAAAATGAGAATCAAAACGAAGGAAGTATGCATCGAAATGAAGGAAATATTGATCGTAACGAGAAAACGAGCATAAAAAAGAAGGAAATCTGCATCGAAACGAATGAAATGTTGATCGTAACAAGAAAAGAAACATCAAAATGAAGTAAATATGCATCGAAACGAAGGAAATGCTGATCGTAATGAGAAAATGAGCAACAAAATGAAGGAAATATGCATCGAAACGAAGGAAATGTTGATCGTAATGAGAAAATGATCATTAAAATGAAGGAAATACGCATCAAAACGAAGTAAATGTTGATCGTAACGAGAAAACAAACATCAAAAAGAAGGAAATCTGCATCGTAATGTTGATCGTAAAGAGAAAATGAGAATCAAAACGAAGGAAGTATGCATCGAAATGAAGGAAATATTGATCGTAACGAGAAAACGAGCATAAAAAAGAAGGAAATCTGCATCGAAACGAATGAAATGTTGATCGTAACAAGAAAAGAAACATCAAAATGAAGTAAATATGCATCGAAACGAAGGAAATGCTGATCGTAATGAGAAAATGATCATTAAAATGAAGGAAATACGCATCAAAACGAAGTAAATGTTGATCGTAACGAGATAATGAGAATCAAAATGAAGGAAATATGCATCGAAACGAAGGAAATGTTGATCGTAATGAGAAAATGATCATTAAAATGAAGGAAATACGCATCAAAACGAAGTAAATGTTGATCGTAACGAGAAAACAAACATCAAAAAGAAGGAAATCTGCATCGTAATGTTGATCGTAAAGAGAAAATGAGAATCAAAACGAAGGAAGTATGCATCGAAATGAAGGAAATATTGATCGTAACGAGAAAACGAGCATAAAAAAGAAGGAAATCTGCATCGAAACGAATGAAATGTTGATCGTAACAAGAAAAGAAACATCAAAATGAAGTAAATATGCATCGAAACGAAGGAAATGCTGATCGTAATGAGAAAATGAGCAACAAAATGAAGGAAATATGCATCGAAACGAAGGAAATATTGATCGTAACGAGAAAATGAGCATCAAAATGAAAGAAATATGCATCGAAATGAAGGAAATGTTGATCTTAATGAGAAAACAAGCATTAAAATGAAGGAAATATGCATCGAAACGAAGGTAATGTTGATCGTAAAAAGAAAATGAGAATCTAAACGAAGGAAATATGCGTCGAAACAAAGAAAATATTGATCCTATCGAGAAAACGAGCATCAAAAAGAAAGAAATCTGCATCGAAACGAATGAAATGTTGATCGTAACAAGAAAAGGTGCATCAAAATGAAGTTAAATATACATCTAAACGAAGGAAATGTTGATCGTAACGAGAAAATGTGTTTCCAAATGAAGGAAATATGCATCAAAATAAAGGAAATATTGATCATAATGAGAAAGTGAGCATCAAAATGAAGGAAATATGCATCAAAACGAAGGAAATGTTGATCGTAACGAGAAAATAAGAATTAAAATGAAGGAAATATTCATCGAAACGAAAGAAATGTTGATCGTAATGAGAAAAGGAAAATCAAAACGAAGGAAATCTGCATCAAAATAAAGGAAATATTGAGCGTAACGAGAAAACGAGCATCAAAAGGAAGGAAATCTGCATCGAAACGAATGAAATATTGATCGTAACAAGAAAAGGAGCATCAAAATAAAGTAAATATGCATCGAAACGAAGGAAATAGTAACGAGAAAGTGCATCAAAATGAAGGAAAAATGCAACGAAACGAAGAAAATATTGATCGTAACGAGAAAATGAACATCAAAATGAAGAAAATATGCATCGAAACGAAGGAAATATTGATCGTAACGAGAAAATGAGCATTAAAATGAAGGAAATATTCATCGAAACGAATGAAATATTGATCGTAATGAGAAAAGGAGCATCAAAACGAAGAAAATATGCATCGAAACGAAGGAAATGTTGATCATAACGAGAAAATAAGCATTAAAATGAAGGAAATATGCATCGAAACGAAGGTAATGTTGATCGTAAAAAGAAAATGAGAATCAAAACGAAGGAAATATGCGTCGAAACGAAGAAAATATTGATCCTATCGAGAAAACGAGCATAAAAAAAAAAGAAATCTGCATCAAAACGAATGAAATGTTGATCGTAACAAGAAAAGGTGCATCAAAATGAAGTTAAATATACATCTAAACGAAGGAAATGTTGATCGTAACGAGAAAATGTGTATCCAAATGAAGGAAATATGCATCAAAATGAAGGAAATATTGATCGTAACGAGAAAATGAGCATCAAAATGAAAGAAATATTCATCGAAACGAAGGAAATATTGATCGTAACGAGAAAATGAGCATTAAAATGAAGGAAATATGCATCGAAACAAAGGAAATGTTGATCGTAAAAAGAAAATGGGAATCAAAACGAAGGAAACATGCATTGAAACGAAGGAAATATTGATCGTAACGAGAAAACGAGCATTAAAAAGAAGGAAATGTGCATCGAAACGAATGAAATGTTGATCGTAACAAGAAAATGAGCATCAAAATGTAGTATATATGCATCGAAACGAAGGAAATATTAATCGTAACGAGAAAATGAGCAACAAAATGATGGAAATATGCATCGAAGCGAAGAAAATGTTGATCGTGACGAGAAAATGAGCATTAAAATGAAAGAAATACGCATCGAAACGAAGGTAATGTTGATCGTAAAGACAAAATGAGAATCAAAACGAAGGAAATATGCATCGAAATGAAGGAAATATTGATCGTAACGAGAAACCGGGCATCAAAAAAAGGAAATCTACATCGAAACGAATGAAATGTTGATCGTAACAAGAAAATGAGCGTCAAAATGAAGTAAATATGCATCAAAATGAAGGAAATGCTGCATCGAAATGAAGGAAATATTGATCATAATGAGAAAATGAGCATTAAAATGAAGGAAATATACATCGAAACGAATGAAATGTTGAACGTAACAAGAAAATGAGCATCAAAATGAATTAACTATGCATCAAAACGAAGGAAATGTTGATCGTAACGAGAAAATGAGTATCCAAATGAAGGAAATATGCATCGAAATGAAGGAAATGTTGATCGTAACGAGAAAATGAGCATTAAAATAAGGAAATATGCATCGAAACGAAGGTAATGTTGATCGTAAAGAGAAAATGAGAATCAAAATGAAGGAAATATGCATCGAAATGAAGGAAATATTGATCATAACGAGAAAACGAGCATCAAAAAGAAGGAAATCTGCATCGAAACGAATGAAATGTTGATCGTAACAAGAAATGGAGCATCACGATGAAGTAAATATGCATTGAAACGAAGGAAATGCTGATCTTAACGAGAAAATAAGCAACAAAACAAAGGAAATATGTATCGAAATCAAGGAAATATTGATCGTAACGAGAAAACAAGCATAAAAAAGAAGGAAATATGCATCGAAACGAATGAAATGTTGATCGTAACAAGAAAAGGAGCATCAAAATGAAGTATATATTCATCGAAACGAAGGAAATACTGATCGTAACGAGAAAATGAGCAACAAAATGAAGGAAATATGCATCGAAGGAAATATTGATCGTAACGAGAAAATGAGCATCAAAATGAAGGAAATATGCATCGAAACGAAGGAAATATTGATCGTAACGAGATAATGAGAATCAAAATGAAGGAAATATGCATCGAAACGAAGGAAATGCTGATCGTAACAAGAAAATGAACATTAAAATGAAGGAAATATTCATCGAAACCAAAGGAAATGATGATCGTAATGAGAAAATGAGCATCAAAACGAAGGAAATATGTATCGAAACGAAGGAAATATTGATCGTAACGAGAAAACGAGCTTAAAAATGAAGGAAATCTGCATCGAAACAAATGAAATGTTGATCGTAACAAGAAAAGGAGCATCAAAATGAAGTAAATATGCATCAAAACGAAAGAAATGCTGATCGTGACGAGAAAAAGTTCATCAAAATAAAGGAAATATACATCGAAACGTAGAAAATATTAATCGTAATGAGAAAGTGAGCATCAAAATGAAGGAAATATGCATTGAAATGAAGGAAATATTGATCGTAACGAGAAAGTGAGCATCAAAATGAAGGAAATATGCATCGAAACAAAGGAAATGTTGGTTGTAACGAGAAAATGAGCATTAAAATGAAGGAAATATTCATGGAAACGAAGGAAATGTTGATCGTAATGAGGAAAGGAGCATCAAAATGAAGGAAATATGCATCGAAACAAAGGAAATATTGATCATAACGAGAAAATGAGCATCAAAAAGAAGGAAATATGTATCGAAACAAATGAAATGTTGATCGTAACAAGAAAAGAAGCATCAAAATTAAGTAAATATGCATCGAAATGAAGGAAATGCTGATCGTAACGAGAAAAAGTGCATCAAAATGACGGAAATATGCATCGAAACGAAGAAAATGTTGATCGTAATGAGAAAACGAGCATCAAAAAGAAGGAACTCTGCATCGAAACGAATGAAATGTTGATCGTAACAAGAAAAGAAGCATCAAAATGAAGTAAATATGCATCGAAATGAAGGAAATGCTGATCGTAACGAGAAAAAGTGCATCAAAATGAAGGAAATATGCGTCGAAATGAAGAAAATATTGATCGTAATGAGAAAGTGAGCATCAAAATGAAGGAAATATGCATCGAAACGAAGGAAATGTTGATCGTAACGAGAAAATGAGCATTAAAATGAAGGAAATATGCATTGAAACGAAGTTAATGTTGATCGTAAAAAGAAAATTAGAATCAAAACGAAGGAAATATGCATCGAAATGAAGGAAATATTGATCGTAACGAGAAAATAAGCATCAAAAAGAAGGAAATCTGCATTGAAACGAATGAAATATTGATCGTAACAAGAACAGGAGCGTCAAAATGAAGTAAATATGCATCGAAACGAAGGAAATGCTGATCGTAACGAGAAAAAGTGCATCAAAATGAAGGAAATATGCATCGAAACGAAGGAAATATTGATCGTAACGAGAAAATGAGCATCAAAATGAAGGAAATATGCATCGAAACGAAGGAAATGTTGATCGTAACGAGAAAATGAGCATTAAAATGAAGGAAATATGCATTGAAATGAAGTTAATGTTGATCGTAAAAAGAAAATGAGAATCAAAACGAAGGAAATATTGATCGTAACGAGAAAATAAGCATCAAAAAGAAGGAAATCAGCATTGAAACGAATGAAATGTTGATCGTAACAAGAAAAGGAGCGTCAAAATGAAGTAAATATGCATCGAAACGAAGGAAATGCTAATCGTAACGAGAAAATGAACGTCAAAATGAAGGAAATATGCATTCAAATGAAGGAAATATTGATCGTAACGAGAAAATGAGCATTAAAATGAAGGAAATATTCATCGAAACGAAGGAAATATTGATCGTAATGAGAAAAGGAGCATCAAAGCCAAGGAAATATGCATCAAAATGAAGGAAATGCTGATCGTAACAAGAAAATGAACATTAAAATGAAGGAAATATTCATCGAAACGAAAGAAATGATGATCGTAATGAGAAAATGAGCATCAAAACGAAGGAAATATGCATTGAAATAAAGTAAATATTGATCGTAACAAGAAAACGAGTATCTAAAAGAAGGAAATCTGTATCGAAACGAATGAAATGTTTATCGTAACAAGAAAAGGAGCATCAAAATGAAGTAAATATGCATCGAAACGAAGGAAATACTTATCGTAACGAGAAAATGAGCAACAAAATGAAGGAAATATGCATCGAAGGAAATATTGATCGTAACGAGAAAATGAGCATCAAAATGAAGGAAATATGCATCGAAACGAAGGAAATATTGATCGTAACGAGATAATGAGAATCAAAACCAAGGAAATATGCATCGAAACGAAGGAAATGCTGATCGTAACAAGAAAATGAACATTAAAATGAAGGAAATATTCATCGAAACCAAAGAAATGATGATCGTAATGAGAAAATGAGCATCAAAACGAAGGAAATATGTATCGAAATGAAAGAAATATTGATCGTAACGAGAAAACGTGCTTCAAAAAGAAGGAAATCTGCATCGAAACAAATGAAATGTTGATCGTAACAAGAAAAGGAGCATCAAAATGAAGTAAATATGCATCAAAACGAAAGAAATGCTGATCGTGACGAGAAAAAGTTCATCAAAATAAAGGAAATATACATCGAAACGTAGAAAATATTAATCGTAATGAGAAAGTGAGCATCAAAATGAAGGAAATATGCATTGAAATAAAGAAAAAATTGATCGTAACGAGAAAGTGAGCATCAAAATGAAGGAAATATGCATCGAAACGAAGGAAATGTTGGTTGTAACGAGAAAATGAGCATTAAAATGAAGGAAATATTCATGGAAACGAAGGAAATGTTGATCGTAATGAGGAAAGGAGCATCAAAATGAAGGAAATATGCATCGAAACAAAGGAAATATTGATCATAACGAGAAAATGAGCATCAAAAAGAAGGAAATATGTATCGAAACAAATGAAATGTTGATCGTAACAAGAAAAGAAGCATCAAAATTAAGTAAATATGCATCGAAATGAAGGAAATGCTGATCGTAACGAGAAAAAGTGCATCAAAATGACGGAAATATGCATCGAAACGAAAAAAATGTTGATCGTAATGAGAAAACGAGCATCAAAAAGAAGGAACTCTGCATCGAAACGAATGAAATGTTGATCGTAACAAGAAAAGAAGCATCAAAATGAAGTAAATATGCATCGAAATGAAGGAAATGCTGATCGTAACGAGAAAAAGTGCATCAAAATGAAGGAAATATGCGTCGAAATGAAGAAAATATTGATCGTAATGAGAAAGTGAGCATCAAAATGAAGGAAATATGCATCGAAACGAAGGAAATGTTGATCGTAACGAGAAAATGAGCATTAAAATGAAGGAAATATGCATTGAAACGAAGTTAATGTTGATCGTAAAAAGAAAATTAGAATCAAAACGAAGGAAATATGCATCGAAATGAAGGAAATATTGATCGTAACGAGAAAATAAGCATCAAAAAGAAGGAAATCTGCATTGAAACGAATGAAATATTGATCGTAACAAGAACAGGAGCGTCAAAATGAAGTAAATATGCATCGAAACGAAGGAAATGCTGATCGTAACGAGAAAAAGTGCATCAAAATGAAGGAAATATGCATCGAAACGAAGGAAATATTGATCGTAACGAGAAAATGAGCATCAAAATGAAGGAAATATGCATCGAAACGAAGGAAATGTTGATCGTAACGAGAAAATGAGCATTAAAATGAAGGAAATATGCATTGAAATGAAGTTAATGTTGATCGTAAAAAGAAAATGAGAATCAAAACGAAGGAAATATTGATCGTAACGAGAAAATAAGCATCAAAAAGAAGGAAATCAGCATTGAAACGAATGAAATGTTGATCGTAACAAGAAAAGGAGCGTCAAAATGAAGTAAATATGCATCGAAACGAAGGAAATGCTAATCGAAACGAGAAAATGAACGTCAAAATGAAGGAAATATGCATTCAAATGAAGGAAATATTGATCGTAACGAGAAAATGAGCATTAAAATGAAGGAAATATTCATCGAAACGAAGGAAATATTGATCGTAATGAGAAAAGGAGCATCAAAGCCAAGGAAATATGCATCAAGATGAAGGAAATGCTGATCGTAACAAGAAAATGAACATTAAAATGAAGGAAATATTCATCGAAACGAAAGAAATGATGATCGTAATGAGAAAATGAGCATCAAAACGAAGGAAATATGCATTGAAATAAAGTAAATATTGATCGTAACGAGAAAACGAGTATCTAAAAGAAGGAAATCTGTATCGAAACGAATGAAATGTTTATCGTAACAAGAAAAGGAGCATCAAAATGAAGTAAATATGCATCGAAACGAAGGAAATACTTATCGTAACGAGAAAATGAGCAACAAAATGAAGGAAATATGCATCGAAGGAAATATTGACCGTAACGAGAAAATGAGCATCAAAATGAAGGAAATATGCATCGAAACGAAGGAAATATTGATCGTAACGAGATAATGAGAATCAAAACCAAGGAAATATGCATCGAAACGAAGGAAATGCTGATCGTAACAAGGAAATGAACATTAAAATGAAGGAAATATTCATCGAAACCAAAGAAATGATGATCGTAATGAGAAAATGAGCATCAAAACGAAGGAAATATGTATCGAAACGAAAGAAATATTGATCGTAACGAGAAAACGTGCTTCAAAAAGAAGGAAATCTGCATCGAAACAAATGAAATGTTGATCGTAACAAGAAAAGGAGCATCAAAATGAAGTAAATATGCATCAAAACGAAAGAAATGCTGATCGTGACGAGAAAAAGTTCATCAAAATAAAGGAAATATACATCGAAACGTAGAAAATATTAATCGTAATGAGAAAGTGAGCATCAAAATGAAGGAAATATGCATTGAAATAAAGAAAATATTGATCGTAACGAGAAAGTGAGCATCAAAATGAAGGAAATATGCATCGAAACGAAGGAAATGTTGGTTGTAACGAGAAAATGAGCATTAAAATGAAGGAAATATTCATGGAAACGAAGGAAATGTTGATCGTAATGAGGAAAGGAGCATCAAAATGAAGGAAATATGCATCGAAACAAAGGAAATATTGATCATAACGAGAAAATGAGCATCAAAAAGAAGGAAATATGTATCGAAACAAATGAAATGTTGATCGTAACAAGAAAAGAAGCATCAAAATTAAGTAAATATGCATCGAAATGAAGGAAATGCTGATCGTAACGAGAAAAAGTGCATCAAAATGACGGAAATATGCATCGAAACGAAGAAAATGTTGATCGTAATGAGAAAACGAGAATCAAAAAGAAGGAACTCTGTATCGAAACGAATGAAATGTTGATCGTAACAAGAAAAGAAGCATCAAAATGAAGTAAATATGCATCGAAATGAAGGAAATGCTGATCGTAACGAGAAAAAGTGCATCAAAATGAAGGAAATATGCGTCGAAATGAAGAAAATATTGATCGTAATGAGAAAGTGAGCATCAAAATGAAGGAAATATGCATCGAAACGAAGGAAATGTTGATCGTAACGAGAAAATGAGCATTAAAATGAAGGAAATATGCATTGAAACGAAGTTAATGTTGATCGTAAAAAGAAAATTAGAATCAAAACGAAGGAAATATGCATCGAAATGAAGGAAATATTGATCGTAACGAGAAAATAAGCATCAAAAAGAAGGAAATCTGCATTGAAACGAATGAAATATTGATCGTAACAAGAACAGGAGCGTCAAAATGAAGTAAATATGCATCGAAACGAAGGAAATGCTGATCGTAACGAGAAAAAGTGCATCAAAATGAAGGAAATATGCATCGAAACGAAGGAAATATTGATCGTAACGAGAAAATGAGCATCAAAATGAAGGAAATATGCATCGAAACGAAGGAAATGTTGATCGTAACGAGAAAATGAGCATTAAAATGAAGGAAATATGCATTGAAATGAAGTTAATGTTGATCGTAAAAAGAAAATGAGAATCAAAACGAAGGAAATATTGATCGTAACGAGAAAATAAGCATCAAAAAGAAGGAAATCAGCATTGAAACGAATGAAATGTTGATCGTAACAAGAAAAGGAGCGTCAAAATGAAGTAAATATGCATCGAAACGAAGGAAATGCTAATCGTAACGAGAAAATGAACGTCAAAATGAAGGAAATATGCATTCAAATGAAGGAAATATTGATCGTAACGAGAAAATGAGCATTAAAATGAAGGAAATATTCATCGAAACGAAGGAAATATTGATCGTAATGAGAAAAGGAGCATCAAAGCCAAGGAAATATGCATCAAAATGAAGGAAATGCTGATCGTAACAAGAAAATGAACATTAAAATGAAGGAAATATTCATCGAAACGAAAGAAATGATGATCGTAATGAGAAAATGAGCATCAAAACGAAGGAAATATGCATTGAAATAAAGTAAATATTGATCGTAACGAGAAAACGAGTATCTAAAAGAAGGAAATCTGTATCGAAACGAATGAAATGTTTATCGTAACAAGAAAAGGAGCATCAAAATGAAGTAAATATGCATCGAAACGAAGGAAATACTTATCGTAACGAGAAAATGAGCAACAAAATGAAGGAAATATGCATCGAAGGAAATATTGACCGTAACGAGAAAATGAGCATCAAAATGAAGGAAATATGCATCGAAACGAAGGAAATATTGATCGTAACGAGATAATGAGAATCAAAACCAAGGAAATATGCATCGAAACGAAGGAAATGCTGATCGTAACAAGGAAATGAACATTAAAATGAAGGAAATATTCATCGAAACCAAAGAAATGATGATCGTAATGAGAAAATGAGCATCAAAACGAAGGAAATATGTATCGAAACGAAAGAAATATTGATCGTAACGAGAAAACGTGCTTCAAAAAGAAGGAAATCTGCATCGAAACAAATGAAATGTTGATCGTAACAAGAAAAGGAGCATCAAAATGAAGTAAATATGCATCAAAACGAAAGAAATGCTGATCGTGACGAGAAAAAGTTCATCAAAATAAAGGAAATATACATCGAAACGTAGAAAATATTAATCGTAATGAGAAAGTGAGCATCAAAATGAAGGAAATATGCATTGAAATAAAGAAAAAATTGATCGTAACGAGAAAGTGAGCATCAAAATGAAGGAAATATGCATCGAAACGAAGGAAATGTTGGTTGTAACGAGAAAATGAGCATTAAAATGAAGGAAATATTCATGGAAACGAAGGAAATGTTGATCGTAATGAGGAAAGGAGCATCAAAATGAAGGAAATATGCATCGAAACAAAGGAAATATTGATCATAACGAGAAAATGAGCATCAAAAAGAAGGAAATATGTATCGAAACAAATGAAATGTTGATCGTAACAAGAAAAGAAGCATCAAAATTAAGTAAATATGCATCGAAATGAAGGAAATGCTGATCGTAACGAGAAAAAGTGCATCAAAATGACGGAAATATGCATCGAAACGAAGAAAATGTTGATCGTAATGAGAAAACGAGAATCAAAAAGAAGGAACTCTGCATCGAAACGAATGAAATGTTGATCGTAACAAGAAAAGAAGCATCAAAATGAAGTAAATATGCATCGAAATGAAGGAAATGCTGATCGTAACGAGAAAAAGTGCATCAAAATGAAGGAAATATGCGTCGAAATGAAGAAAATATTGATCGTAATGAGAAAGTGAGCATCAAAATGAAGGAAATATGCATCGAAACGAAGGAAATGTTGATCGTAACGAGAAAATGAGCATTAAAATGAAGGAAATATGCATTGAAACGAAGTTAATGTTGATCGTAAAAAGAAAATTAGAATCAAAACGAAGGAAATATGCATCGAAATGAAGGAAATATTGATCGTAACGAGAAAATAAGCATCAAAAAGAAGGAAATCTGCATTGAAACGAATGAAATATTGATCGTAACAAGAACAGGAGCGTCAAAATGAAGTAAATATGCATCGAAACGAAGGAAATGCTGATCGTAATGAGAAAAAGTGCATCAAAATGAAGGAAATATGCATCGAAACGAAGGAAATATTGATCGTAACGAGAAAATGAGCATCAAAATGAAGGAAATATGCATCGAAACGAAGGAAATGTTGATCGTAACGAGAAAATGAGCATTAAAATGAAGGAAATATGCATTGAAATGAAGTTAATGTTGATCGTAAAAAGAAAATGAGAATCAAAACGAAGGAAATATTGATCGTAACGAGAAAATAAGCATCAAAAAGAAGGAAATCAGCATTGAAACGAATGAAATGTTGATCGTAACAAGAAAAGGAGCGTCAAAATGAAGTAAATATGCATCGAAACGAAGGAAATGCTAATCGTAACGAGAAAATGAACGTCAAAATGAAGGAAATATGCATTCAAATGAAGGAAATATTGATCGTAACGAGAAAATGAGCATTAAAATGAAGGAAATATTCATCGAAACGAAGGAAATATTGATCGTAATGAGAAAAGGAGCATCAAAGCCAAGGAAATATGCATCAAAATGAAGGAAATGCTGATCGTAACAAGAAAATGAACATTAAAATGAAGGAAATATTCATCGAAACGAAAGAAATGATGATCGTAATGAGAAAATGAGCATCAAAACGAAGGAAATATGCATTGAAATAAAGTAAATATTGATCGTAACGAGAAAACGAGTATCTAAAAGAAGGAAATCTGTATCGAAACGAATGAAATGTTTATCGTAACAAGAAAAGGAGCATCAAAATGAAGTAAATATGCATCAAAACGAAGGAAATGTTGATCGTAACGAGAAAATGAGTATCCAAATGAAGGAAATAAGCATCGAAATGAAGGAAATGTTGATCGTAATGAGAAAATGAGCATTAAAAAAAGGAAATATGCATCGAAACGAAGGTAATGTTGATCGTAAAGAGAAAATGAGAATCAAAATGAATGAAATATGCATCGAAATGAAGGAAATATTGATCGTAACGAGAAAACGAGCATCAAAAAGAAGGAAATCTGCATCGAAACGAATGAAATGTTGATCGTAACAAGAAAAGGAGCATCAAAATGAAGAATATATTCATCGAAACGAAGGAAATACTTATCGTAACGAGAAAATGAGCGACAAAATGAAGGAAATATGCATCGAAGGAAATATTGATCGTAACGAGAAAATGAGCATCAAAATGAAGGAAATATTCATCGAAATGAAGAAAATATTGATCGTAACGAGATAATGAGAATCAAAATGAAGGAAATATGCATCGAAACGAAGGAAATGTTGATCGTAATGAGAAAATGATCATTAAAATGAAGGAAATACGCATCAAAACGAAGTAAATGTTGATCGTAACGAGAAAACAAACATCAAAAAGAAGGAAATCTGCATTGTAATGTTGATCGTAAAGAGAAAATGAGAATCAAAACGAAGGAAGTATGCATCGAAATGAAGAAAATATTGATCGTAACGAGAAAACGAGCATAAAAAAGAAGGAAATCTGCATCGAAACGAATGAAATGTTGATCGTAACAAGAAAAGAAACATCAAAATGAAGTAAATATGCATCGAAACGAAGGAAATGCTGATCGTAATGAGAAAATGAGCAACAAAATGAAGGAAATATGCTTCGAAACGAAGGAAATATTGATCGTAACGAGAAAATGAGCATCAAAATGAAAGAAATATGCATCGAAATGAAGGAAATGTTGATCTTAATGAGAAAACAAGCATTAAAATGAAGGAAATATGCATCGAAACGAAGGTAATGTTGATCGTAAAAAGAAAATGAGAATCTAAACGAAGGAAATATGCGTCGAAACGAAGAAAATATTGATCCTATCGAGAAAACGAGCATCAAAAAGAAAGAAATCTGCATCGAAACGAATGAAATGTTGATCGTAACAAGAAAAGGTGCATCAAAATGAAGTTAAATATACATCTAAACGAAGGAAATGTTGATCGTAACGAGAAAATGTGTTTCCAAATGAAGGAAATATGCATCAAAATAAAGGAAATATTGATCATAATGAGAAAGTGAGCATCAAAATGAAGTAAATATGCATCAAAACGAAGGAAATGTTGATCGTAACGAGAAAATGAGAATTAAAATGAAGGAAATATTCATCGAAACGAAAGAAATGTTGATCGTAATGAGAAAAGAAAAATCAAAACGAAGGAAATCTGCATCAAAATAAAGGAAATATTGAGCGTAACGAGAAAATGAGCATCAAAAGGAAGGAAATCTGCATCGAAACGAATGAAATATTGATCGTAACAAGAAAAGGAGCATCAAAATAAAGTAAATATGCATCGAAACGAAGGAAATAGTAACGAGAAAGTGCATCAAAATGAAGGAAAAATGCAACGAAACGAAGAAAATATTGATCGTAACGAGAAAATGAACATCAAAATGAAGGAAATATGCATCGAAACGAAGGAAATATTGATCGTAACGAGAAAATGAGCATCAAAATGAAGGAAATATGCATCGAAACGAAGGAAATGTTGATCGTAACGAGAAAATGAGCATTAAAATGAAGGAAATATGCATTGAAATGAAGTTAATGTTGATCGTAAAAAGAAAATGAGAATCAAAACGAAGGAAATATTGATCGTAACGAGAAAATAAGCATCAAAAAGAAGGAAATCAGCATTGAAACGAATGAAATGTTGATCGTAACAAGAAAAGGAGCGTCAAAATGAAGTAAATATGCATCGAAACGAAGGAAATGCTAATCGTAACGAGAAAATGAACGTCAAAATGAAGGAAATATGCATTCAAATGAAGGAAATATTGATCGTAACGAGAAAATGAGCATTAAAATGAAGGAAATATTCATCGAAACGAAGGAAATATTGATCGTAATGAGAAAAGGAGCATCAAAGCCAAGGAAATATGCATCAAAATGAAGGAAATGCTGATCGTAACAAGAAAATGAACATTAAAATGAAGGAAATATTCATCGAAACGAAAGAAATGATGATCGTAATGAGAAAATGAGCATCAAAACGAAGGAAATATGCATTGAAATAAAGTAAATATTGATCGTAACGAGAAAACGAGTATCTAAAAGAAGGAAATCTGTATCGAAACGAATGAAATGTTTATCGTAACAAGAAAAGGAGCATCAAAATGAAGTAAATATGCATCAAAACGAAGGAAATGTTGATCGTAACGAGAAAATGAGTATCCAAATGAAGGAAATAAGCATCGAAATGAAGGAAATGTTGATCGTAATGAGAAAATGAGCATTAAAAAAAAGGAAATATGCATCGAAACGAAGGTAATGTTGATCGTAAAGAGAAAATGAGAATCAAAATGAATGAAATATGCATCGAAATGAAGGAAATATTGATCGTAACGAGAAAACGAGCATCAAAAAGAAGGAAATCTGCATCGAAACGAATGAAATGTTGATCGTAACAAGAAAAGGAGCATCAAAATGAAGAATATATTCATCGAAACGAAGGAAATACTTATCGTAACGAGAAAATGAGCGACAAAATGAAGGAAATATGCATCGAAGGAAATATTGATCGTAACGAGAAAATGAGCATCAAAATGAAGGAAATATTCATCGAAATGAAGAAAATATTGATCGTAACGAGATAATGAGAATCAAAATGAAGGAAATATGCATCGAAACGAAGGAAATGTTGATCGTAATGAGAAAATGATCATTAAAATGAAGGAAATACGCATCAAAACGAAGTAAATGTTGATCGTAACGAGAAAACAAACATCAAAAAGAAGGAAATCTGCATCGTAATGTTGATCGTAAAGAGAAAATGAGAATCAAAACGAAGGAAGTATGCATCGAAATGAAGGAAATATTGATCGTAACGAGAAAACGAGCATAAAAAAGAAGGAAATCTGCATCGAAACGAATGAAATGTTGATCGTAACAAGAAAAGAAACATCAAAATGAAGTAAATATGCATCGAAACGAAGGAAATGCTGATCGTAATGAGAAAATGAGCAACAAAATGAAGGAAATATGCATCGAAACGAAGGAAATATTGATCGTAACGAGAAAATGAGCATCAAAATGAAAGAAATATGCATCGAAATGAAGGAAATGTTGATCTTAATGAGAAAACAAGCATTAAAATGAAGGAAATATGCATCGAAACGAAGGTAATGTTGATCGTAAAAAGAAAATGAGAATCTAAACGAAGGAAATATGCGTCGAAACGAAGAAAATATTGATCCTATCGAGAAAACGAGCGTCAAAAAGAAAGAAATCTGCATCAAAACGAATGAAATGTTGATCGTAACAAGAAAAGGTGCATCAAAATGAAGTTAAATATACATCTAAACGAAGGAAATGTTGATCGTAACGAGAAAATGTGTTTCCAAATGAAGGAAATATGCATCAAAATAAAGGAAATATTGATCATAATGAGAAAGTGAGCATCAAAATGAAGGAAATATGCATCAAAACGAAGGAAATGTTGATCGTAACGAGAAAATGAGAATTAAAATGAAGGAAATATTCATCGAAACGAAAGAAATGTTGATCGTAATGAGAAAAGGAAAATCAAAACGAAGGAAATCTGCATCAAAATAAAGGAAATATTGAGCGTAACGAGAAAATGAGCATCAAAAGGAAGGAAATCTGCATCGAAACGAATGAAATATTGATCGTAACAAGAAAAGGAGCATCAAAATAAAGTAAATATGCATCGAAACGAAGGAAATAGTAACGAGAAAGTGCATCAAAATGAAGGAAAAATGCAACGAAACGAAGAAAATATTGATCGTAACGAGAAAATGAACATCAAAATGAAGGAAATATGCATCGAAACGAAGGAAATATTGATCGTAACGAGAAAATGAGCATCAAAATGAAGGAAATATGCATCGAAACGAAGGAAATGTTGATCGTAACGAGAAAATGAGCATTAAAATGAAGGAAATATGCATTGAAATGAAGTTAATGTTGATCGTAAAAAGAAAATGAGAATCAAAACGAAGGAAATATTGATCGTAACGAGAAAATAAGCATCAAAAAGAAGGAAATCAGCATTGAAACGAATGAAATGTTGATCGTAACAAGAAAAGGAGCGTCAAAATGAAGTAAATATGCATCGAAACGAAGGAAATGCTAATCGTAACGAGAAAATGAACGTCAAAATGAAGGAAATATGCATTCAAATGAAGGAAATATTGATCGTAACGAGAAAATGAGCATTAAAATGAAGGAAATATTCATCGAAACGAAGGAAATATTGATCGTAATGAGAAAAGGAGCATCAAAGCCAAGGAAATATGCATCAAAATGAAGGAAATGCTGATCGTAACAAGAAAATGAACATTAAAATGAAGGAAATATTCATCGAAACGAAAGAAATGATGATCGTAATGAGAAAATGAGCATCAAAACGAAGGAAATATGCATTGAAATAAAGTAAATATTGATCGTAACGAGAAAACGAGTATCTAAAAGAAGGAAATCTGTATCGAAACGAATGAAATGTTTATCGTAACAAGAAAAGGAGCATCAAAATGAAGTAAATATGCATCAAAACGAAGGAAATGTTGATCGTAACGAGAAAATGAGTATCCAAATGAAGGAAATAAGCATCGAAATGAAGGAAATGTTGATCGTAATGAGAAAATGAGCATTAAAAAAAAGGAAATATGCATCGAAACGAAGGTAATGTTGATCGTAAAGAGAAAATGAGAATCAAAATGAATGAAATATGCATCGAAATGAAGGAAATATTGATCGTAACGAGAAAACGAGCATCAAAAAGAAGGAAATCTGCATCGAAACGAATGAAATGTTGATCGTAACAAGAAAAGGAGCATCAAAATGAAGAATATATTCATCGAAACGAAGGAAATACTTATCGTAACGAGAAAATGAGCGACAAAATGAAGGAAATATGCATCGAAGGAAATATTGATCGTAACGAGAAAATGAGCATCAAAATGAAGGAAATATTCATCGAAATGAAGAAAATATTGATCGTAACGAGATAATGAGAATCAAAATGAAGGAAATATGCATCGAAACGAAGGAAATGTTGATCGTAATGAGAAAATGATCATTAAAATGAAGGAAATACGCATCAAAACGAAGTAAATGTTGATCGTAACGAGAAAACAAACATCAAAAAGAAGGAAATCTGCATCGTAATGTTGATCGTAAAGAGAAAATGAGAATCAAAACGAAGGAAGTATGCATCGAAATGAAGGAAATATTGATCGTAACGAGAAAACGAGCATAAAAAAGAAGGAAATCTGCATCGAAACGAATGAAATGTTGATCGTAACAAGAAAAGAAACATCAAAATGAAGTAAATATGCATCGAAACGAAGGAAATGCTGATCGTAATGAGAAAATGAGCAACAAAATGAAGGAAATATGCATCGAAACGAAGGAAATATTGATCGTAACGAGAAAATGAGCATCAAAATGAAAGAAATATGCATCGAAATGAAGGAAATGTTGATCTTAATGAGAAAACAAGCATTAAAATGAAGGAAATATGCATCGAAACGAAGGTAATGTTGATCGTAAAAAGAAAATGAGAATCTAAACGAAGGAAATATGCGTCGAAACGAAGAAAATATTGATCCTATCGAGAAAACGAGCGTCAAAAAGAAAGAAATCTGCATCAAAACGAATGAAATGTTGATCGTAACAAGAAAAGGTGCATCAAAATGAAGTTAAATATACATCTAAACGAAGGAAATGTTGATCGTAACGAGAAAATGTGTTTCCAAATGAAGGAAATATGCATCAAAACAAAGGAAATATTGATCATAATGAGAAAGTGAGCATCAAAATGAAGGAAATATGCATCAAAACGAAGGAAATGTTGATCGTAACGAGAAAATGAGAATTAAAATGAAGGAAATATTCATCGAAACGAAAGAAATGTTGATCGTAATGAGAAAAGGAAAATCAAAACGAAGGAAATCTGCATCAAAATAAAGGAAATATTGAGCGTAACGAGAAAATGAGCATCAAAAGGAAGGAAATCTGCATCGAAACGAATGAAATATTGATCGTAACAAGAAAAGGAGCATCAAAATAAAGTAAATATGCATCGAAACGAAGGAAATAGTAACGAGAAAGTGCATCAAAATGAAGGAAAAATGCAACGAAACGAAGAAAATATTGATCGTAACGAGAAAATGAACATCAAAATGAAGAAAATATGCATCGAAACGAAGGAAATATTGATCGTAACGAGAAAATGAGCATTAAAATGAAGGAAATATTCATCGAAACGAATGAAATATTGATCGTAATGAGAAAAGGAGCATCAAAACGAAGAAAATATGCATCGAAACGAAGGAAATGCTGATTGAACGAGAAAATGAGCATTAAAATGAAGGAAATATTCATCGAAACGAAGGAAATGATGATCCTAATGAGAAAAGAGCATCAAAACGAAGGAAATATGCATCGAAATAAAGTAAATATTGATCGTAACGAGAAAACGAGCATCAAAAAGAAGGAAATCTGCATCGAAACAAATAAAATGTTGATCGTAACAAGAAAAGGAGCATCACGATGAAGTAAATATACATTGAAACGAAGGAAATGCTGATCGTAACGAGAAAATGAGCAACAAAACGAAGGAAATATGTATCGAAACCAAGGAAATATTGATCGTAACGAGAAAACAAGCATAAAAAATAAAGGAAATCTACATCGAAACGAATAAAATGTTGATCGTAACAAGAAAAGGAGCATCACGATGAAGTAAATATACATTGAAACGAAGGAAATGCTGATCGTAACGAGAAAATGAGCAACAAAACGAAGGAAATATGTATCGAAACCAAGGAAATATTGATCGTAACGAGAAAACAAGCATAAAAATAAAGGAAATCTGCATCGAAATGAATGAAATGTTGATCGTAACAAGAAAATGAGCATCAAAATGTAGTATATATGCATCGAAACGAAGGAAATATTAATCGTAACGAGAAAATGATCAACAAAATGATGGAAATATGCATCGAAGGAAATGTTGATCATAACGAGAAAATGAGCATTAAAATATTGGAAATATGCATCGAAACGAAGATAATGTTGATCGTAAAGAGAAAATGAAAATTAAAATGAAGGTAATATGCATTGAAACGAAGGAAATATTGATCGTAACGAGAAAACGAGCATCAAAAAGAAGGAAATCTGCATCGAAACGAATGAAATGTAGATCGTAACAAGAAAAGGAGCGTCAATATGAAGTAAATATGCATCAAATCGAAATAAATGATGATCGTGACGAGAAAAAGTTCATCAAAATAAAGGAAATATGCATCGAAACGAAGAAAATATTGACGTAATGAGAAAGTGAGCATCAAAATGAAGGAAATATGCATCGAAACGAAGGAAATATTGATCGTAACGAGAAAGTGAGCATCAAAATGAAGGAAATATGCATCGAAACGAATGAAATGTTGGTTGTAACGAGAAAATGAGCATTAAAATGAAGGAAATATTCATGGAAACGAAGGAAATGTTGATCGTAATGAGAAAAGGAGCATCAAAATGAAGGAAATATGCATCGAAACAAAGGAAATATTGATCATAACGAGAAAATGAGCATAAAAAAGAAGGAAATCTGTATCGAAACGAATGAAATGTTGATCGTAACAAGAAAAGAAGCATCAAAATTAAGTAAATATGCATCGAAACGAAGGAAATGCTGATCATAAAGAGAAAATGAGCATCCAAATAAAGGAAATATGCATCGAAACGAAGGAAATATTGATCGTAACGAGAAAATGAGCATCAAAATGAAGGAAATATGCATCGAAACGAAGGTAATGTTTATCGTAATTAGAAAATGAGCAACAAAATGAAGGAAATATGCATCGAAACGAAGGAAATATTGATCGTAACGAGAAAATGAGCATTAAAATGAAGGAAATATGCATCGAAATGAAGGAAATGTTGATCATAATGAGAAAATGAGCATTAAAATGAAGGAAATATGCATCGAAACGAAGATAATGTTGATCGTAAAAAGTAAATGAGAATCAAAACGAAGGAAATATGCGTCGAAACGAATGAAATCTTGATCGTAACAAGAAAAGGTGCATCAAAATGAAGTTAAATATACATCTAAACGAAGGAAATGTTGATCGTAACGAGAAAATGTGTATCCAAATGAAGGAAATATGCATCGAAATGAAGGAAATATTGATCGTAACGAGAAAATGAGCATCAAAATGAAAGAAATATGCATCGAAACGAAGGAAATATTGATCGTAACGAGAAAATGAGCATTAAAATGAAGGAAATATGCATCGAAACGAAGGTAATGTTGATCGTAAAAAGAAAATGGGAATCAAAACGAAGGAAATATGCATTGAAACGAAGGAAATATTGATCGTAATGAGAAAACGAGCATTAAAAAGAAGGAAATCTGCATCGAAACGAAGGAAATGTTGATCTTAACAAGAAAAGGAGCATCAAAATGAAGTAAATATGCATCAAAATGAAGGAAATGTTGATCGTAACGAGAAAATGAGTATCCAAATGAAGGAAATATGCATCGAAACGAAGGAAATATTGATCATAACGAGAAAATGAGAATCAAAATGAAGGAAATATGCATCGAAACGAAGAAAATGTTGATCGTGACGAGAAAATGAGCATTAAAATGAAAGAAATACGCATCGAAACGAAGGTAATGTTGATCGTAAAGACAAAATGAGAATCTAAACGAAGGAAATATGCATCGAAATGAAGGAAATATTGATCGTAACGAGAAACCGTGCATCAAAAAAAGGAAATCTACATCGAAACGAATGAAATGTTGATCGTAACAAGAAAATGAGCGTCAAAATGAAGTAAATATGCATCAAAATGAAGGAAATGCTGCATCGAAATGAAGGAAATATTGATCATAATGAGAAAATGAGCATTAAAATGAAGGAAATATACATCGAAACGAATGAAATGTTGAACGTAACAAGAAAAGGAGCATCAAAATGAATTAAATATGCATCAAAACGAAGGAAATGTTGATCGTAACGAGAAAATGAGTATCCAAATGAAGGAAATATGCATCGAAATGAAGGAAATGTTGATCGTAACGAGAAAATGAGCATTAAAATAAAGGAAATATGCATCGAAACGAAGGTAATGTTGATCGTAAAGAGAAAATGAGAATCAAAATGAAGGAAATATGCATCGAAATGAAGGAAATATTGATCATAACGAGAAAACGAGCATCAAAAAGAAGGAAATCTGCATCGAAACGAATGAAATGTTGATCGTAACAAGAAATGGAGCATCACGATGAAGTAAATATGCATTGAAATGAAGGAAATGCTGATCTTAACGAGAAAATAAGCAACAAAACAAAGGAAATATGTATCGAAATCAAGGAAATATTGATCGTAACGAGAAAACAAGCATAAAAAAGAAGGAAATATGCATCGAAACGAATGAAATGTTGATCGTAACAAGAAAAGGAGCATCAAAATGAAGTATATATTCATCGAAACGAAGGAAATACTTATCGTAACGAGAAAATGAGCAACAAAATGAAGGAAATATGCATCGAAGGAAATATTGATCGTAACGAGAAAATGAGCATCAAAATGAAGGATATATGCATCGAAACGAAGGAAATATTGATCGTAACGAGATAATGAGAATCAAAACCAAGGAAATATGCATCGAAACGAAGGAAATGCTGATCGTAACAAGAAAATGAACATTAAAATGAAGGAAATATTCATCGAAACCAAAGAAATGATGATCATAATGAGAAAATGAGCATCAAAACGAAGGAAATATGTATCAAAACGAAAGAAATATTGATCGTAACGAGAAAACGTGCTTCAAAAAGAAGGAAATCTGCATCGAAACAAATGAAATGTTGATCGTAACAAGAAAAGGAGCATCAAAATGAAGTAAATATGCATCAAAACGAAGGAAATGTTGATCGTAATGAGAAAATGAGTATCCAAATGAAGGAAATAAGCATCGAAATGAAGGAAATGTTGATCGTAATGAGAAAATGAGCATTAAAAAAAAGGAAATATGCATCGAAACGAAGGTAATGTTGATCGTAAAGAGAAAATGAGAATCAAAATGAATGAAATATGCATCGAAATGAAGGAAATATTGATCGTAACGAGAAAACGAGCATCAAAAAGAAGGAAATCTGCATCGAAACGAATGAAATGTTGATCGTAACAAGAAAAGGAGCATCAAAATGAAGAATATATTCATCGAAACGAAGGAAATACTTATCGTAACGAGAAAATGAGCGACAAAATGAAGGAAATATGCATCGAAGGAAATATTGATCGTAATGAGAAAATGAGCATCAAAATGAAGGAAATATTCATCGAAATGAAGAAAATATTGATCGTAACGAGATAATGAGAATCAAAATGAAGGAAATATGCATCGAAACGAAGGAAATGTTGATCGTAATGAGAAAATGATCATTAAAATGAAGGAAATATGCATCGAAACGAAGGTAATGTTGATCGTAAAGAGAAAATGAAAATTAAAATGAAGGAAATATGCATCGAAACGAAGGAAATATTGAGCGTAACGAGAAAACGAGCTTAAAAAAGAAGGAAATCTGCATCGAAACAAATGAAATGTTGATCGTAACAAGAAAATGAGCATCAAAATGAAGTAAATATGCATCAAAACGAAAGAAATGCTGATCGTGACGAGAAAAAGTTCATCAAAATAAAGGAAATATGCATCGAAATGAAGAAAATATTGATCGTAATGAGAAAGTGAG
The DNA here is from genome assembly GCA_023678885.1 of Pogostemon cablin. Lineage (NCBI taxonomy): Eukaryota > Viridiplantae > Streptophyta > Magnoliopsida > Lamiales > Lamiaceae > Pogostemon > Pogostemon cablin. The sequence goes on from JAHCLQ010000826.1 coordinate 23,532, forward strand.
CATCAAAATGAAGGAAATATGCATCGAAACGAAGAAAATATTGATCGTAACGAGAAAGTGAGCATCAAAATGAAGGAAATATGCATCGAAATGAAGGAAATGTTGATCATAATGAGAAAATGAGCATTAAAATGAAGGAAATATGCATCGAAACGAAGATAATGTTGATCGTAAAAAGTAAATGAGAATCAAAACGAAGGAAATATGCGTCGAAACGAATGAAATCTTGATCGTAACAAGAAAAGGTGCATCAAAATGAAGTTAAATATACATCTAAACGAAGGAAATGTTGATCGTAACGAGAAAATGTGTATCCAAATGAAGGAAATATGCATCGAAATGAAGGAAATATTGATCGTAACGAGAAAATGAGCATCAAAATGAAAGAAATATGCATCGAAACGAAGGAAATATTGATCGTAACGAGAAAATGAGCATTAAAATGAAGGAAATATGCATCGAAACGAAGGTAATGTTGATCGTAAAAAGAAAATGGGAATCAAAACGAAGGAAATATGCATTGAAACGAAGGAAATATTGATCGTAATGAGAAAACGAGCATTAAAAAGAAGGAAATCTGCATCGAAACGAATGAAATGTTGATCTTAACAAAAAAAGGAGCATCAAAATGAAGTAAATATGCATCAAAACGAAGGAAATGTTGATCGTAACGAGAAAATGAGTATCCAAATGAAGGAAATATGCATCGAAACGAAGGAAATATTGATCATAACGAGAAAATGAGAATCAAAATGAAGGAAATATACATCGAAACGAAGAAAATGTTGATCGTAACGAGAAAATGAGCATTAAAATAAAGGAAATATGCATCGAAACGAAGATAATGTTGATCGTAAAGACAAAATGAGAATCAAAACGAAGGAAATATGCATCGAAATGAAGGAAATATTGATCGTAACGAGAAACCGAGCATCAAAAAAAGGAAATGTACATCGAAACGAATGAAATGTTGATCGTAACAAGAAAATGAGCGTCAAAATGAAGTAAATATGCATCAAAAAGAAGGAAATCTGCATCGAAATGAAGGAAATATTGATCATAATGAGAAAATGAGCATTAAAATGAAGGAAATATACATCGAAACGAATGAAATGCTGATCGTAACAAGAAAAGGAGCATCAAAATGAAGTAAATATGCATCAAAACGAAGGAAATGTTGATCGTAACGAGAAAATGAGTATCCAAATGAAGGAAATATGCATCGAAATGAAGGAAATGTTGATCGTAACGAGAAAATGAGCATTAAAATAAAGGAAATATGCATCGAAACGAAGGTAATGTTGATCGTAAAGAGAAAATGAGAATCAAAATGAAGGAAATATGCATCGAAATGAAGGAAATATTGATCGTAACGAGAAAACGAGCATCAAAAAGAAGGAAATCTGCATCGAAACGAATGAAATGTTGATCGTAACAAGAAATGGAGCATCACGATGAAGTAAATATGCATTGAAACGAAGGAAATGCTGATCTTAACGAGAAAATGAGCAACAAAACAAAGGAAATATGTATCGAAATCAAGGAAATATTGATCGTAACGAGAAAACAAGCATAAAAAAGAAGGAAATCTGCATCGAAACGAATGAAATGTTGATCGTAACAAGAAAAGGAGCATCAAAATGAAGTATATATTCATCGAAACGAAGGAAATACTGATCGTAACGAGAAAATGAGCAACAAAATGAAGGAAATATGCATCGAAGGAAATATTGATCGTAACGAGAAAATGAGCATCAAAATGAAGGATATATGCATCGAAACGAAGGAAATATTGATCGTAACGAGATAATGAGAATCAAAACCAAGGAAATATGCATCGAAACGAAGGAAATGCTGATCGTAACAAGAAAATGAACATTAAAATGAAGGAAATATTCATCGAAACCAAAGAAATGATGATCGTAATGAGAAAATGAGCATCAAAACGAAGGAAATATGTATCAAAACGAAAGAAATATTGATCGTAACGAGAAAACGTGCTTCAAAAAGAAGGAAATCTGCATCGAAACAAATGAAATGTTGATCGTAACAAGAAAAGGAGCATCAAAATGAAGTAAATATGCATCAAAACGAAAGAAATGCTGATCGTGACGAGAAAAAGTTCATCAAAATAAAGGAAATATACATCGAAACGTAGAAAATATTAATCGTAATGAGAAAGTGAGCATCAAAATGAAGGAAATATGCATTGAAATAAAGAAAATATTGATCGTAACGAGAAAGTGAGCATCAAAATGAAGGAAATATGCATCGAAACGAAGGAAATGTTGGTTGTAACGAGAAAATGAGCATTAAAATGAAGGAAATATTCATGGAAACGAAGGAAATGTTGATCGTAATGAGGAAAGGAGCATCAAAATGAAGGAAATATGCATCGAAACAAAGGAAATATTGATCATAACGAGAAAATGAGCATCAAAAAGAAGGAAATATTTATCGAAACAAATGAAATGTTGATCGTAACAAGAAAAGAAGCATCAAAATTAAGTAAATATGCATCGAAATGAAGGAAATGCTGATCGTAACGAGAAAAAGTGCATCAAAATGACGGAAATATGCATCGAAACGAAGAAAATGTTGATCGTAATGAGAAAACGAGCATCAAAAAGAAGGAACTCTGCATCGAAACGAATGAAATGTTGATCGTAACAAGAAAAGAAGCATCAAAATGAAGTAAATATGCATCGAAATGAAGGAAATGCTGATCGTAACGAGAAAAAGTGCATCAAAATGAAGGAAATATGCGTCGAAATGAAGAAAATATTGATCGTAATGAGAAAGTGAGCATCAAAATGAAGGAAATATGCATCGAAACGAAGGAAATGTTGATCGTAACGAGAAAATGAGCATTAAAATGAAGGAAATATTCATTGAAACGAAGTTAATGTTGATCGTAAAAAGAAAATTAGAATCAAAACGAAGGAAATATGCATCGAAATGAAGGAAATATTGATCGTAATGAGAAAATAAGCATCAAAAAGAAGGAAATCTGCATTGAAACGAATGAAATATTGATCGTAACAAGAACAGGAGCGTCAAAATGAAGTAAATATGCATCGAAACGAAGGAAATGCTGATCGTAACGAGAAAAAGTGCATCAAAATGAAGGAAATATGCATCGAAACGAAGGAAATATTGATCGTAACGAGAAAATGAGCATCAAAATGAAGGAAATATGCATCGAAACGAAGGAAATGTTGATCGTAACGAGAAAATGAGCATTAAAATTAAGGAAATATGCATTGAAATGAAGTTAATGTTGATCGTAAAAAGAAAATGAGAATCAAAACGAAGGAAATATTGATCGTAACGAGAAAATAAGCATCAAAAAGAAGGAAATCAGCATTGAAACGAATGAAATGTTGATCGTAACAAGAAAAGGAGCGTCAAAATGAAGTAAATATGCATCGAAACGAAGGAAATGCTAATCGTAACGAGAAAATGAACGTCAAAATGAAGGAAATATGCATTCAAATGAAGGAAATATTGATCGTAACGAGAAAATGAGCATTAAAATGAAGGAAATATTCATCGAAACGAAGGAAATATTGATCGTAATGAGAAAAGGAGCATCAAAGCCAAGGAAATATGCATCAAAATGAAGGAAATGCTGATCGTAACAAGAAAATGAACATTAAAATGAAGGAAATATTCATCGAAACGAAAGAAATGATGATCGTAATGAGAAAATGAGCATCAAAACGAAGGAAATATGCATTGAAATAAAGTAAATATTGATCGTAACGAGAAAACGAGCATCTAAAAGAAGGAAATCTGTATCGAAACGAATGAAATGTTTATCGTAACAAGAAAAGGAGCATCAAAATGAAGTAAATATGCATCAAAACGAAGGAAATGTTGATCGTAACGAGAAAATGAGTATCCAAATGAAGGAAATAAGCATCGAAATGAAGGAAATGTTGATCGTAATGAGAAAATGAGCATTAAAAAAAAGGAAATATGCATCGAAACGAAGGTAATGTTGATCGTAAAGAGAAAATGAGAATCAAAATGAATGAAATATGCATCGAAATGAAGGAAATATTGATCGTAACGAGAAAACGAGCATCAAAAAGAAGGAAATCTGCATCGAAACGAATGAAATGTTGATCGTAACAAGAAAAGGAGCATCAAAATGAAGAATATATTCATCGAAACGAAGGAAATACTTATCGTAACGAGAAAATGAGCGACAAAATGAAAGAAATATGCATCGAAGGAAATATTGATCGTAACGAGAAAATGAGCATCAAAATGAAGGAAATATGCATCGAAACGAAGGAAATGTTGATCGTAACGAGAAAATGAGCATTAAAATTAAGGAAATATGCATTGAAATGAAGTTAATGTTGATCGTAAAAAGAAAATGAGAATCAAAACGAAGGAAATATTGATCGTAACGAGAAAATAAGCATCAAAAAGAAGGAAATCAGCATTGAAACGAATGAAATGTTGATCGTAACAAGAAAAGGAGCGTCAAAATGAAGTAAATATGCATCGAAACGAAGGAAATGCTAATCGTAACGAGAAAATGAACGTCAAAATGAAGGAAATATGCATTCAAATGAAGGAAATATTGATCGTAACGAGAAAATGAACATTAAAATGAAGGAAATATTCATCGAAACGAAGGAAATATTGATCGTAATGAGAAAAGGAGCATCAAAGCCAAGGAAATATGCATCAAAATGAAGGAAATGCTGATCGTAACAAGAAAATGAACATTAAAATGAAGGAAATATTCATCGAAACGAAAGAAATGATGATCGTAATGAGAAAATGAGCATCAAAACGAAGGAAATATGCATTGAAATAAAGTAAATATTGATCGTAACGAGAAAACGAGCATCTAAAAGAAGGAAATCTGTATCGAAACGAATGAAATGTTTATCGTAACAAGAAAAGGAGCATCAAAATGAAGTAAATATGCATCAAAACGAAGGAAATGTTGATCGTAACGAGAAAATGAGTATCCAAATGAAGGAAATAAGCATCGAAATGAAGGAAATGTTGATCGTAATGAGAAAATGAGCATTAAAAAAAAGGAAATATGCATCGAAACGAAGGTAATGTTGATCGTAAAGAGAAAATGAGAATCAAAATGAATGAAATATGCATCGAAATGAAGGAAATATTGATCGTAACGAGAAAACGAGCATCAAAAAGAAGGAAATCTGCATCGAAACGAATGAAATGTTGATCGTAACAAGAAAAGGAGCATCAAAATGAAGAATATATTCATCGAAACGAAGGAAATACTTATCGTAACGAGAAAATGAGCGACAAAATGAAGGAAATATGCATCGAAGGAAATATTGATCGTAACGAGAAAATGAGCATCAAAATGAAGGAAATATTCATCGAAATGAAGAAAATATTGATCGTAACGAGATAATGAGAATCAAAATGAAGGAAATATGCATCGAAACGAAGGAAATGTTGATCGTAATGAGAAAATGAGCATTAAAATGAAGGAAATATGCATCGAAACGAAGGTAATGTTGATCGTAAAGAGAAAATGAAAATTAAAATGAAGGAAATATGCATCGAAACGAAGGAAATATTGATCGTAACGAGAAAACGAGCTTAAAAAAGAGGGAAATCTGCATCGAAACAAATGAAATGTTGATCGTAACAAGAAAATGAGCATCAAAATGAAGTAAATATGCATCAAAACGAAAGAAATGCTGATCGTGACGAGAAAAAGTTCATCAAAATAAAGGAAATATGCATCGAAATGAAGAAAATATTGATCGTAATGAGAAAGTGAGCATCAAAATGAAGGAAATATGCATCGAAACGAAGGAAATATTGATCGTAACGAGAAAGTGAGCATCAAAATGAAGGAAATATGCATCGAAACGAAGGAAATGTTGGTTGTAACGAGAAAATGAGCATTAAAATGAAGGAAATATTCATGGAAACGAAGGAAATGTTGATCGTAATGAGAAAAGGAGCATCAAAATGAAGGAAATATGCATCGAAACAAAGGAAATATTGATCATAATGAGAAAATGAGCATTAAAAAGAAGGAAATATGTATCGAAACGAATGAAATGTTGAACGTAACAAGAAAAGAAGCATCAAAATTAAGTAAATATGCATCGAAACGAAGGAAATGCTGACCGTAACGAGAAAAAGTGCATCAAAATGAAGGAAATATGCATCGAAACGAAGAAAATGTTGATCGTAATGAGAAAATGAGCATAAAAAAGAAGGAACTCTGCATCGAAACGAATGAAATGTTGATCGTAACAAGAAAAGAAGCATCAAAATGAAGTAAATATGCATCGAAATGAAGGAAATGCTGATCGTAACGAGAAAAAGTGCATCAAAATGAAGGAAATATGCGTCGAAATGAAGAAAATATTGATCGTAATGAGAAAGTGAGCATCAAAATGAAGGAAATATGCATCGAAACAAAGGAAATGTTGATCGTAACGAGAAAATGATTATTAAAATGAAGGAAATATGCATTGAAACGAAGTTAATGTTTATCGTAAAAAGATAATTAGAATCAAAACGAAGGAAATATGCATCGAAACGAAGGAAATATTGATCGTAACGAGAAAATAAGCATCGAAAAGAAGGAAATCTGCATTGAAACGAATGAAATATTGATCGTAACAAGAAAATGAGCATCAAAATGAAGTAAATATGCATTGAAACGAAGGAAATGCTGATCGTAATGAGAAAAAGTGCATCAAAATGAAGGAAATATGCATCGAAACGAAGGAAATATTGATCATAACGAGAAAATGAGCATCAAAATGAAGGAAATATGCATCGAAACGAAGGAAATGTTGATCGTAACGAGAAAATGAGCATTAAAATGAAGGAAATATGCATTGAAATGAAGTTAATATTGATCGTAAAAAGAAAATGAGAATCAAAACGAAGGAAATATTGATCGTAACGAGAAAATAAGCATCAAAAAGAAGGAAATCAGCATTGAAACGAATGAAATGTTGATCGTAACAAGAAAAGGAGCGTCAAAATGAAGTAAATATGCATCGAAACGAAGGAAATGCTAATCGTAACGAGAAAATGAACGTCAAAATGAAGGAAATATGCATTGAAATGAAGGAAATATTGATCGTAACGAGAAAATTAGCATTAAAATGAAGGAAATATTCATCGAAACGAAGGAAATATTGATCGTAATGAGAAAAGGAGCATCAAAACCAAGGAAATATGCATCAAAACGAAGGAAATGCTGATCGTAACAAGAAAATGAACATTAAAATGAAGGAAATATTCATCGAAACCAAAGAAATGATGATCGTAATGAGAAAATGAGCATCAAAACGAAGGAAATATGCATTGAAATAAAGTAAATATTGATCGTAATGAGAAAACGAGCATCTAAAAGAAGGAAATCTGTATCGAAACGAATGAAATGTTGATCGTAACAAGAAAAGGAGCATCAAAATGAAGTAAATATGCATCGAAACGAAGGAAATACTGATGGTAACGAGAAAATGAGCAACAAAATAAAGGAAATATGTATCGAAACAAAGGAAATATTGATCGTAACGAGAAAACAAGCATAAAAAGAAGAAAATCAGCATCGAAACGAATAAAATGTTGATCGTAACAAGAATAGGAGCATCAAAATGAAGTAAATATGCATCGAAACGAAGGATATGTTGATCGTAACGAGAAAATGTGTTTCCAAATGAAGGAAATATGCATCAAAATAAAGGAAATATTGATCATAAAGAGAAAGTGAGCATCAAAATGAAGGAAATATGCATCAAAACGAAGGAAATGTTGATCGTAACGAGAAAATGAGAATTAAAATGAAGGAAATATTCATCGAAATGAAAGAAATGTTGATCGTAATGAGAAAAGGAGAATCAAAACGAAGGAAATCTGCATCAAAATAAAGGAAATATTGAGCGTAACGAGAAAACGAGCATCAAAAGGAAGGAAATTTGCATCGAAACGAATGAAATAATGATCGTAACAAGAAAAGGAGCATCAAAATAAAGTAAATATGCATCGAAACGAAGGAAATAGTAACGAGAAATATGCAACGAAACGAAGGAAATATTGATCGTAACGAGAAAATGAACATCAAAATGAAGAAAATATGCATCGAAACGAAGGAAATATTGATCGTAACGAGAAAATGAGCATTAAAATGAAGGAAATATGCATAGAAATAAAGTAAATTTGATCGTAACGAGAAAACGAGCATCAAAAAGAAGGAAATCTGCATCGAAACGAATAAAATGTTGATCGTAACAAGAAAAGGAGCATCACGATGAAGTAAATATACATTGAAACGAAGGAAATGCTGATCGTAACGAGAAAATGAGCAACAAAACGAAGGAAATATGTATCGAAACCAAGGAAATATTGATCGTAACGAGAAAACAAGCATCAAAAATAAAGGAAATCTACATCGAAACGAATAAAATGTTGATCGGAACAAGAAAAGGAGCATCACGATGAAGTAAATATACATTGAAACGAAGGAAATGCTGATCGTAACGAGAAAATGAGCAACAAAACGAAGGAAATATGTATCGAAACCAAGGAAATATTGATCGTAACGAGAAAACAAGCATAAAAATAAAGGAAATCTGCATCGAAACAAATGAAATGTTGATCGTAACAAGAAAAGGAGCATCAAAATGAAGTAAATATGCATCAAAACGAAAGAAATGCTGATCGTGACGAGAAAAAGTTCATCAAAATAAAGGAAATATGCATCGAAACGAAGAAAATATTGATCGTAATGAGAAAGTGAGCATCAAAATGAAGGAAATATGCATCGAAACGAAGAAAATATTGATCGTAACGAGAAAGTGAGCATCAAAATGAAGGAAATATGCATCGAAACGAAGGAAATGTTGGTTGTAACGAGAAAATGAGCATTAAAATGAAGGAAATATTCATGGAAACGAAGGAAATGTTGATCGTAATGAGAAAAGGAGCATCAAAATGAAGGAAATATGCATCGAAACAAAGGAAATATTGATCATAATGAGAAAATGAGCATAAAAAAGAAGGAAATATGTATCGAAACGAATGAAATGTTGATCGTAACAAGAAAAGAAGCATCAAAATTAAGTAAATATGCATCGAAACGAAGGAAATGCTGACCGTAACGAGAAAAAGTGCATCAAAATGAAGGAAATATGCATCGAAACGAAGAAAATGTTGATCGTAATGAGAAAATGAGCATCAAAAAGAAGGAACTCTGCATCGAAACGAATGAAATGTTGATCGTAACAAGAAAAGAAGCATCAAAATGAAGTAAATATGCATCGAAATGAAGGAAATGCTGATCGTAACGAGAAAAAGTGCATCAAAATGAAGGAAATATGCGTCGAAATGAAGAAAATATTGATCGTAATGAGAAAGTGAGCATCAAAATGAAGGAAATATGCATCGAAACAAAGGAAATATTGATCGTAACGAGAAAATGATTATTAAAATGAAGGAAATATGCATTGAAACGAAGTTAATGTTGATCGTAAAAAGATAATTAGAATCAAAACGAAGGAAATATGCATCGAAACGAAGGAAATATTGATCGTAACGAGAAAATAAGCATCGAAAAGAAGGAAATCTGCATTGAAACGAATGAAATATTGATCGTAACAAGAAAATGAGCATCAAAATGAAGTAAATATGCATTGAAACGAAGGAAATGCTGATCGTAATGAGAAAAAGTGCATCAAAATGAAGGAAATATGCATCGAAACGAAGGAAATATTGATCATAACGAGAAAATGAGCATCAAAATGAAGGAAATATGCATCGAAACGAAGGAAATGTTGATCGTAACGAGAAAATGAGCATTAAAATGAAGGAAATATGCATTGAAATGCAGTTAATATTGATCGTAAAAAGAAAATGAGAATCAAAACGAAGGAAATATTGATCGTAACGAGAAAATAAGCATAAAAAAGAAGGAAATCAGCATTGAAACGAATGAAATGTTGATCGTAACAAGAAAAGGAGCGTCAAAATGAAGTAAATATGCATCGAAACGAAGGAAATGCTAATCGTAACGAGAAAATGAACGTCAAAATGAAGGAAATATGCATTGAAATGAAGGAAATATTGATCGTAACGAGAAAATTAGCATTAAAATGAAGGAAATATTCATCGAAACGAAGGAAATATTGATCGTAATGAGAAAAGGAGCATCAAAACCAAGGAAATATGCATCAAAACGAAGGAAATGCTGATCGTAACAAGAAAATGAACATTAAAATGAAGGAAATATTCATCGAAACGAAAGAAATGATGATCGTAATGAGAAAATGAGCATCAAAACGAAGGAAATATGCATTGAAATAAAGTAAATATTGATCGTAACGAGAAAACGAGCATCTAAAAGAAGGAAATCTATATCGAAACGAATGAAATGTTGATTGTAACAGGAGCATCAAAATGAAGTAAATATGCATCGAAACGAAGGAAATACTGATCGTAACGAGAAAATGAGCAACAAAATAAAGGAAATATGTATCGAAACGAAGGAAATATTGATCGTAACGAGAAAACAAGCATAAAAAAGAAGAAAATCAGCATCGAAACGAATAAAATGTTGATCGTAACAAGAATAGGAGCATCAAAATGAAGTAAATATGCATCGAAACGAAGGAAATACTGATCGTAACGAGAAAATGAGCAATAAAATGAGGGAAATATGCATCAAAACGAAGGAAATATTGATCGTAACGAGAAAATGAGCATCAAAATGAAGGAAATATGCATCGAAATGAAGAAAATATTGATCGTATAAGATAATGAGAATCAAAATGAAGGAAATATGCATCGAAACGAAGGAAATGCTGATCGTAATGAGAAAAAGTGCATCAAAATGAAGTAAATATGCGTCGAAACTGTCACGCCCCGACCCTAAACAGAACGCGACAACCGCCACGTTAACCATAAATTTCGCGGAATGGGTGCACTCCACTCCACAAAGTTTATAGAAAACGTAAGGCTTGCTATCAAGTGCCTGTAGAACTGAACAACTGATAACAACGGGTACAACCCGAGGACATCGTCTCATAAAGTATCAATAAGGATTTACAAAGATAAAAAATACAACGATGTAACTTAGTTTAAAGAAAATATACATGAACGATATAACATCGCGAGAGTACCAAAAAGAACATCAAGGGGGTCACCAAATATAAACTATACAATCTCGCTAATGAATCCGTCAATTTACATAAAAGAGAAAGTACCCAAAACACAGATTGGATGACGAACAAACGATAGGCAAACCTCCGACCAAAACGATATCAACAACCTGAAAAGGAAAGAATGGTGGGGGTGAGCAAAACCACTAGCTCAGTAAGGTGATAATCCGGTCACCCCAACCCTCATACGAAGTATGTATTCCCACTCGCGGTTCATAACATAAAATCCAACATTTCGTCCCACAATAACTATTTCTCGCTCAATATACATATTAATGGAAATAAAAACCTTAGTGCACATTTACGAATAACACAATTAGTTCAAACAACATGCTTCAACCACTACCTATTCCTGAGTGGAAATGGGAAAACATCACAATGGATATTGTTTCTGGTTTACCTCGAACCCAAAAGGGACATGACTCAATTTGGGTCATTGTCGATCGTCTGACGAAATCGGCACATTTCCTTCCAGTGCATACCAACGAATCTTTAGAGAAACTTGTCAAGTTATATGTCGATGAGATCGTGAGATTGCACGGAGTACCAGTGTCAATCATATCTGACCGTGATCCAAGATTCACTTCCCGTTTTTGGCCTAGTCTGTAGAAAGCGCTAGGTACAAAATTACTATTCAGTACCTCGTTTCATCCATAGATTGATGGACAGTCAGAGAGAACTATACAGACACTAGAAGACATGCTACGTGCAGTGGTGTTGGATTTGGGAGGTAGCTGGGATAAGTACGTGACTTTGGTGGAGTTCGCTTATAACAACAATTATCATTCAAGCATTGGAATGCCCCCGTACGAAGCTCTGTATGGCCGAAAGTGTCGAACACTGCTCTTTTGGGATGAGGTTGGTGAGAGACAAATCGAACAAGTAGAGCTTATCGAAGATGCGAAGGCAAAAATACAACTTATTCGAGACAGACTTAAGGCAGCGCAAGATCGACAGAAAAGCTACGCAGATAATAGGAGGCGCGATTTGGAGTTTAATGAAGGAGACAAAGTTTTTCTGAAAGTTTCTCCATGGAAGGGCGTGTTGCGATTCCGCCGTCGAGGAAAGTTGAGTCCAAGGTATATTGGCCCGTTTATGATTGTGCAAAGGATTGGTCGTGTCGCGTATCGACTTGAGCTACCATCGGAATTGTCGAAGATTAACGATTTCTTCCATGTCTCTATGCTTAGAAAATATGAACCAGATCCTTCGCACGTGCTCAAATATCCCCCAGTTGTATTAAAGGAAAATCTATCATACGAAGTACAACCTGTTCAAATTGTAGATCGCCGAGAGAAAATGCTTCGTAACAAATTCATTCCTATGGTGAGAGTTCTATGGAGAAGTGATCAAATTGAAGAAAAAACATGGGAACCAGAGTCAGTCATGCGTCAACACCATCCAAATCTCTTTTCATCTCTAGGTACGTTTATGTTTTGAGGATGAAACTTTTTAGAAGAGGGGATACCTCATCCCAAAAGAGCGGTGTTCGACACTTTCGGCCATACAGAGCTTTGTACGGGGGCATTCCAATGATTGAATGATAATTGTTGTTATAAGCGAACTCCACCAAAGTCACGTACTTATCCCAGCTACCTCCCAAATTCAACACCACTGCACGTAGCATGTCTTCTAGTGTCTGTATAGTTCTCTCTGACTGTCCATCAGTCTGTAGATGAACGAGGTACTGAATAGTAATTTTGTACCTAGCGCTTTCTGCAGACTAGGCCAAAAATGGGAAGTGAATCTTGGATCACGGTCAGATATGATTGACACTGGTACTCCGTGCAATCTCACGATCTCATCGACATATAACTTGGCAAGTTTCTCTAAAGATTCGTTGGTATGCACTGGAAGGAAATGTGCCGATTTCGTCAGACAATCGACAATGACCCAAATTGAGTCATGACCCTTTTGGGTTCGAGGTAAACCAGAAACAAAATCCATTGTGATGTTTTCCCATTTCCACTCAGGAATAGGTAGTGGTTGAAGCATGCCGGCTGGTTTTTGGTGTTCCGCTTTAATCTGTTGGCATGATAAACACTTTGATACAAATTCAGCAATGTCCCGTTTCATACCTGGCCACCAATAATGCTCCCCAAGTGTTCTGTACATTTTGGTACTACCAAGATTCATAAGATCCATAAAAGCTGCAGGAGCATTTGTGAGTCCAAAAGGCATAACATAGAATTCAAAATGATCGTATCTGGTTCGAAAAGCAGAGTTAGGGATATCAGATTTCCTAATCTTGAGTTGGTGATAACCGGAACGTAAATCAATTTTTGAGAACACAGTTGCTCCTTGCAATTGATCTAATAGATCATCGATTCTTGGAAGAGGATATTTGTTCTTAATTGTCACCTTATTCAATTGACGGTAGTCGACACATAGGTGAAGTGATCCATCTTTCTTCTTGAGAAAAAGAACTGGAGCACCCCACGTAGATGTGCTATGTCGTATGAACCCCTTCTCCAATAATTCCCCAAGTTGTGTCTGGAGTTCCTTGAGCTCAGCAGACAACATTTGATATGGAGTAATCGATATAGGTGTGATTCCAGGAAGTACGTCAATGGAAAAATCAATCTCTCGATTCGGAGGTTGTCTTGGTAAGTCTTCGGGAAACACATCAGGAAATTCATTCACGATCGGGATGTCATCTAGTTTAGTTTCAGAAAGAGCAGTATCGATGACAAATGCCAAGAATGCCTCACAACCCTTACGCATTAATTTATGCGCAGTGAACATTGAAATAAAAGAGAGGGATCTCGTTTGAAGTTTACCTTCAAAAACAAGTTCTGAGAATCCTGGTCTACGAAAAATAACAAGCTTCTCGTAGCAATCGAGAATTGCATGATGAGAAGAAAGCCAATCCATGCCAAGAATAACATCAAGATCAATCAAAGGCAATGGTATCAATTCAGCCTCTAAAATGACATCTTTGATCTTCAATGGACAACCAAGGAATACCGAATCACGAATTAGACACTCTCCAAGAGGGGTATGAACGATGATTCCAGGTGACAAATGGGAGATAGTATAATCTAAGATCGCAGTAAGATCATTTCGGATATAAGACCTATCAGAACCTGGGTCAAATAAAGCGTAGACCTGATGGTCTCCCACAAACACATGGCCTAAAGAAGCAATATTAGGTGAGATTGTGATTTAAAAATTCAAAAAGATAGAATTTCTTACAAATGATCTATTCGTAATCAAGTGGCATAACAAGGCGGGGTTAGATCTAGCATGTGAAAATACTCAGATTATAAATTACCTATCACAACCTTCGGATCTGAGCGAGCCTCTTCCTGGGAAATATGAAATACTCTAGTTTGCTTCCTTCCTTGCATATGTTATTGAGTACTAGGGCCGCTTGAGGCATCGGGCTCTCTGGTAGCTGCAGATCGAGTATCTCTAGGTATAGAATATGTTAGTTTACCACGAAGCTGACCAGAACCCTGACTGCTCGCTCACATAAGCTGAGGACAAGAACTTCGCATATGCCCCGGCTGTCGATACTGGAAACATACTTGAAGAGCCTTACAGGGGCCGTCGTGATATTTTAAGCAATTCTGGCACTTGCGATTTTCACCAACCGATACCGAGACATTACTCCCGCCTCTACTAAACTGCTCCCGAGGTTGAGAAAAACTAATAGATACCAAACTTGGTGCGCCAAGCGAAGATCCCACACCCCTATACACCTTCGATGCATTTCCTGGAAATGCGCTCCCTTGCCTTTTCTTTTGAGATCGTTCTACAAGCTTATGTCTCTCCTGAACTAAACCTTCTACCCTCGGGGCTTCTTCTATGAGATCGTCAAGACTCTAGTACTTGTCTCCGGACTTGATGCGATCTCGAATATTTAAATTAAGACCATCTTCAAATCTCTTGCATAAGTCTCTCGTCGTATATGACTCAGGAGCGAATTCTCGCAATTCCAAAAATTTGCTTTCGTACTCCACGACCAACATAATGCCTTGAAAGAGGTTGAAGAACTCCTTTCTCTTCTGAACCTTGATGTACTGAGAGAAGTATCGATCTTTGAACCGTTCCACAAAGATAGCACACGTAATAGTAACCGAAGATGTCTCTTTTAGATTTTGCCACCATCGTCGTGCATCTGGGCCTAACAGCTTGGTCGCAATGACCACACGATAAAATTCTTCAATCATCAAGGTGTCAAAGGTCTCTGTAATCTCCTTTAACCATACCCCAGCTTTAGAAGCATCTCTTGCACCGTCAAATTTCGAAGTCCCCATGTTTTCAACTGCTTTCACCAAATCAGGTATAAAAAGTGCAGCTCGAGAAGTAGAACCTCCTAAAGCCATTTCTGGAGTAAAAACTGGTACATTAGTTGTAGGTCGAATCGGTTCATTAGCACGAAGAACCTCTTCAGTAACAGTCGTAGTCGTATGAGCCGTTGTAGGTGGTGGAACAACATGTATTCGAATGTGATCATAATACAATTGGTACTGCTCGGGTGTCATCATGTGCTCAACCCGCAACTGGGCCCGTGGTTGATCTCCTGGGAAACTGGCACCCTATGATCAGAATTGATAGGATTCGTAACCGTCGGAGGAACGACATGATCAGAAGAAACATGTCCTCGAGGTCCACGAGGAACAGAAGAGAGTAGAAGACTCAGAGGATCACGAGGAGTGTGTCCTCGACCTCGACCTCGACGACGAACTGGAGGTGCCATAATGACTGAAAGGAAGAAAGGAAAGAAAATGCAAGGTCAATGTCAAGGCAATACGATACCTTAGGATGACATAAAAATAAAGTTGGACCCATTGGCTTGACTCAAAAAGAATGAGAATCATAAAACCAGGCTCTGATACCAAGAAAGTTGTCACGCCCCGACCCCAGACAGAACGCGACAACCGCCACGTTAACCATAAATTTCGCGGAATGGGTGCACTCCACTCCACAAAGTTTATAGAAAACATAAGGCTTGCTATCAAGTGCCTGTAGAACTGAACAACTGATAACAACGGGTACAACCCGAGGACATCATCTCATAAAGTATCAATAAGGATTTACAAAGATAAAAAATACAATGATGTAACTTAGTTTAAAGAAAATATACATGAACGATATAACATCGCGAGAGTACCAAAAAGAATATCAAGGGGGTCACCAAATATAAACTATACAATCTCGCCAATGAATCCGTCAATTTACATAAAAGAGAAAGTACCCAAAACACGGAATGGATGACGAACAAACAATAGGCAAACCTCCAACCAAAATGATATCAACAGCCTGAAAAGGAAAGAATGGTGGGGGTGAGCCAAACGACTAGCTCAATGTGGTGATAAGCCGGTCACCCCGACCCTCATACGAAGCATGTATTCCCACTCGCAGTTCATAACATAAAATCCAACATTTCGTCCCACAATAACTATTTCTCGCTCAGTATACATATTAATAGAAATAAAAACCTTAGTGCACATTTACGAATAACATAATTAGTTCAAACAACATGTTTTCACATAAAAGACGTGTGGGTAGTCAATATCCTCCTCGAACTGAGCTCTCCATCGAGAGACAGTCCAAGCCCATCACCGTTACTCTAGATAAAATGCACATTAATATTCTTTCACAACATGCCAAGTGCTAAAGTTCACAATTCAATATCGACGTGAATACTTGAAATGATCAAACATATAAACATATATGACATGCATGTCCCACACCGGTGACGTTGACTGAGCATATAATAGACTGATCCATCTAACGATCACCCTCCAGAGTATCAGTATTTGGCAAATGGACAGGTGCCCCGTTAGATCTAACTCACCCAGGTTTTCCAATCACGGGCAACTTGGTTGTCACTCTAACTCACCCGAACCGCGACAATTCGGGCTACTTAATCAATGTCGCTCCAACACACCCGAACCGTGACTAATTCAGGCTACTTAACCTTGGTACCAGGCATACATATGCATATGCATCATAAGATGAATAACGACTCAAGTTAGAGCCTTAATAGCACACAAGAATAACCAGAAATCAATTCTCAAATAATTCACAATAAATGCTATCAGATACCGAGCGGGCAAGGCTCTTCAACATAAGTTAAAATCAATAATACTCATAAAATGGCTAACAGGACTCTAACCAGAGCAATTGAGTCAATCAGGCTCTTTACCACATAACACAATACCAAATAATTTTCTTATCAATTAACTAAAACTAAAATAAATGCACATTTATCGAGGGTCCACACTTCCCACAAGAGAAGGCGTTCCCGAATTATCAACTCACAAGGAAGTGATTAACTCTCTCCGGAATCTAAAGTCGGTCCCTTGCCCTTCGTCGATGGTTCTTTACCTAGAAAGGAGATGAGCAATTAAAGACAAATTAAATATAACTAACTATTAGCGGTAATATCCCTTTCATTGCTAAAAACAAATCCTAATCGAGTTCGAACGAGTCGATATTAAATAAAAATAGCATGTAACTCCTCAACATCAGTTCCCAATCCCACATAACCCGTTTCAATACATTAACTAAACTAAATGATAGAAAATAAGTTTGAATTCGACATAAAAATTCTGAAATTTTCCAGCTAGCGCCAGTTTACAAGAAAAATCATAAGTAATTGTAGAATAATCGGATTGAGGCGTTTCAAGTGGCTACGGAAAGCTAACGAGCTCAGATACGTACAAAAATTAAGTTTGCAAACTTTCGAAGGCAATAGCTATGTCAAAATCTGTTCGAACAGTCTGTGAATTACCCACATACCAAAAAGAAAAACCCCACAAAATTACAAAACCATGGAAGAAGGAAGCTTAATTCACACACCACTTACCTCAAAAAAACATAGAAACCACCTAGAATGAGGGTTGTAAGGGAGAATTTGATCAACAAGGGTTTCTCCTCTTCACTCTCTTCTTTCCCCTCTTTTGTTTTTCTTCTCCAGTTCTTCTCTCTTTTTTTTTTAACTTTAGCCTTAATAATTATATATCAGGCCATTTAAGTGGGCTGAAACTTTGGGCCACAAAATAAATAAATAAATATGTTTGGGCTTTCTAAAAAAATCTAGTTGGGCTAAGATAAGACTGTCCTTTTGGGCCATAAAAATAAATAAATTGGTTTTGGGCTTTCTAAAAAAAAAATTTAGTTGAGCTAGCATATTATAGAAACGAAGGAAATATTGATCGTAATGAGAAAGTGAGCATCAAAATGTAGGAAATATGCATCGAAATGAAGGAAATGTTGATCGTAACGAGAAAATGAGCATTAAAATGAAGGAAATATTCATCGAAACGAAGGAAATATTGATCGTAATGAGAAAAGGAGAATCAAAACGAAGGAAATATGCATCAAAATAAAGGAAATATTGATCGTAACGAGAAAACGAGCATCAAAAAGAAGGAAATATGCATCGAAACGAATGAAATGTTGATCGTAAAAAGAAAAGGAGGATCAAAATGAAGTAAATATGCATCGAAACGAAGGAAATGATGATAGTAACGAGAAAAAGTGCATCAAAATGAAGGAAATATGCATCGAAACGAAGGAAATCTAATTGTAACGAGAAAATAAACGTCAAAATAAAGGAAATATGCATCGAAACGAAGGAAATATTGATCGTAACGAGAAAATGAGCATTAAAATGAAGGAAATATTCATCGAAACGAAGGAAATATTGATCGTAATGAGAAAAGGAGCATCAAAATGAAGGAAATATACATCGAAACGAAGTAAATGCTGATCGTAACGAGAAAATGAGCATTAAAATAAGGAAATATTCATCGAAACGAAGGAAATAAAGATCGTAATAAGAAAAGGAGCATCAAAACGAAGGAAATATTCATCGAAATAAAGTAAACATTAATCGTAACAAGAAACGAGCATCAAAAAGAAGGAAATCTGCATCGAAACGAATGAAATATTGATCGTAACGAGAAAAGAGCATCAAAATGAAGTAAATATGCATTGAAACAAAAGAAATACTGATTGTAACGAGAAAATGAGCAACAAAATGAAGGAAATATGTATCGAAACCAAGGAAATATTGATCGTAACGAGAAAACAAGCATAAAAAAGAATGAAATGTTGATCGTAACAAGAAGAGGAGCATCAAAATTAATTAAATATGCATCGAAATGAAGGAAATACTAATCGTAACGAGAAAATGTGCAACAAAAGGAAGGAAATATGCATCGAAACGAATGAAATATTGATCTTAACGAGAAAATGAACATCAAAACGAAGGAAATATGCATCGAAACGAAGGAAATATTGATTGTAACGAGATAATGTGAATCAAAATGAAGAAAATATGCATCGAAACGAAGGAAATGTTGATCGTAATGAGAAAATGAGCTTTAAAATGAAGGAAATATGCATCGAAACGAAGGTAATGTTGATCGTAAAGAGAAAATGAGAATCAAAATGAAAGAAATATGCATCGAAACGAAGGAAATATTGATCGTAACGGGAGAACGAGCATAAAAAATAAGTAAATCTGTATCGAAATGAATGAAATGTTGATCATAACAAGAAAAGAAGCGTCAAAATGAAGTAAATATGCATCAAAACGAAGGAAATGCTGATCGTAACGAGAAAAAGTTCATCAAAATAAAGGAAATATTCATCGAAACGAAGGAAATGTTATCGTAACGAGAAAACAAGCATCAAAAAGAAGGAAATCTGCATCGAAACGAATGAAATGTTGATCGTAACAAGAAAAGAAGCGTCAAAATGAAGTAAATATGCATCGAAACGAAGGAAATGCTGATCGTAACCAGAAAATGAGCATCAAAAAGAAGGAAATATGCATCGAAACGATGGAAATATTGATCGTAACAAGAAAATGAGCATTAAAATGAAGGAAATATGCATCGAAAAGAAGGTAATGTTGATCGTAAAGAGAAAATGAGAATCAAAACGAAGGAAATATGCATCGAAATGAAGGAAATGTAGATCGTAACGGGAAAACGAGCATCAAAAAGAAGGAAATTTGCATCGAAATGAATGAAATGTTGATCGTAACAAGAAAAGGAGCATCAAAATGAAGCAAATATGCATCGAAACGAAGGAAATGCTAATCGTAACGAGAAAATGAGCATCCAAATGAAGTAAAGATGCATAGAAATGAAGGAAATATTGATCATAACGAGAAAATAAGCATTAAAATGAAGGAAATATGCATCGAAATGAAGGTAATGTTGATCGTAAAAAGAAAATGAGAATCAAAATGAAGTAAATATTGATCGTATCGAGAAAATGAGCATCAAAAAGAAAGAAATCTGCATCGAAACGAATGAAAAGTTGATCGTAACAAGAAAAGGTGCATCAAAATGAAGTTAAATATGCATCGAAACGAAGGAAATGCTGATCGTAACGAGAAAACGAGCATAAAAAATTAGGAAATCTGCATTGAAACAAATTAAATATTGATCGTAACAAGAAAAGAAGCATCAAAATGCAGGAAATATGCATCGAAACGAAGGAAATATTGATCGTAACGAGAAAATGGGCATCAAAATAAAAGAAATATGCATCGAAACGAAGGAAATATTGATCGTAATGAGAAAATGAGCATTAAAATAAAGGAAATATGCATCGAAACGAAGGAAATATTGATCGTAACGAGAAAATGAGCATCAAAATGAAGAAAATATGCATCGAAACGAAGGAAATGTTGATCGTAACGAGAAAATAAGCATTAAAATGAAGGAAATATGCATTGAAACGAAGTTAATGTTGATCGTAAAAAAAAATTAGAATCAAAACGAAGGAAATATGCATCGAAACGAAGGTAATATTGATCATAACGAGAAAATAAGCATCAAAAAGAAGGAAATCTGTATTGAAACGAATGAAATGTTGATCGTAACAAGAAAAGGAGCGTCAAAATAAAGTAAATATGCATCGAAACGAAAGAAATGCTGATCGTAACGAGAAAAAGTGCATCAAAATGATAGAAATATGCATTGAAACGAAGGAAATATTGATCGTAACGAGAAAATGAGCATCAAAATGAAGGAAATATGCATCGAAACGAAGGAAATGTTGATCGTAACGAGAAAATGTGCATTAAAATGAAGGACATATGCATTGAAACGAAGTTAATGTTTATCGTAAAAAGAAAATGAGAGTCAAAACGAAGGAAATATTGATCGTAACGAGAAAATAAGCATCAAAAAGAAGGAAATCAGCATTGAAACGAATGAAATGTTGATCGTAACAAGAAAAGGAGCGTCAAAATGAAGTAAATATGCATCGAAACGAAGGAAATGCTGATCGTAACGAGAAAAAGTGCATCAAAATGAAGGAAATATGCATCGAAACGAAGGAAATATTGATCGTAATGATAAAGTGAGCATAAAAATGAAGGAAATATGCATCGAAACGAAGGAAATGTTGATCGTAACGAGAAAATGAGCATTAAAATGAAGGAAATATTCATCGAAACAAAGGAAATGTTGATCGTAATGAGAAAAGGAGAATCAAAACGAAGGAAATTTGCATCAAAATAAAGGAAATATTGATCGTAACGAAAAAACGATCATCAAAAAGAAGGAAATCTGCATCGAAACAAATGAAATGTTGATCGTAACAAGAAAGGAGTATCAAAATGAAGTAAATATGCATCGAAATGAAGGAAATGCTGATAATAAAAAGAAAAAGTGCATCAAAATGAAGGAAATATTCATCGAAACGATGGAAATATTGATCGTAACGAGAAAATGAACGTCAAGATGAAGGAAATATGCATCGAAATGAAGGAAATATTGATCGTAACGACAAAATGAGCATTAAAATGAAGGAAATATTCATCGAAACGAAGGAAATATTGATCGTAGTGAGAAAAGGAGCATCAAAACGAAGGAAATATGCATCAAAACGAAGGAAATGCTGATCGTAACGAGCAAATGAGCATTAAAATGAAGGAAATATTCATCAAAACGAAAGAAATGATGATCGTAATGAGAAAAGGAGCATCAAAATGAAGGAAATATACATTGAAATAAAATAAATATTGATCGTAACGAGAAAACGAGCATCTAAAAGAAGGAAATCTGTTTCGAAACGAATGAAATGTTGATCGTAACAAGAAAAGGAGCATCAAAATGAAGTAAATGTGCATCGAAACAAAGGAAATGCTGATCGTAACGAGAAAATGAGCAATAAAATGAAGAAAATATGTATCGAAACGAGGGAAATATTGATCGTAACGAGAAAACAAGCATCAAAAAGAAGGAAATCTTCATCGAAACGAATAAAATGTTGATCGTAACAAGAATAGGAGCATCAAAATGAAGTAAATATGCATCGAAACGAAGGAAATACTGATCGTAATGAGAAAATGAGCAACAAAATGAAGGAAATATGCATCGAAACGAAGGAAAAATTGATCGTAACGAGAAAATGAGCATCAAAATGATGAAAATATGCATCGAAAAGAAGAAAATATTGATCGTAACGGGATAATGAGAATCAAAATGAAGGAAATATGCATCGAAACGAAGGAAATGCTGATCGTAACGAGAAAAAGTGCATCAAAATGAAGTAAATATGCATCGAAATGAAGGAAATATTGATCGTAATGAGAAAGTGAGCATCAAAATGCAGGAAATATGCATCGAAACGAAGGAAATCTTGATCGTAATGAGAAAATGAGCAGTAAAATGAAGGAAATATTCATCGAAATGTAGGAAATGTTGATCGTAATGAGAAAAGGAGAATCAAAACGAAGGAAATATGCATCAAAATAAAGGAAACATTGATCATAACGAGAAAACGAGCATCAAAAAGAAGGAAATTTGCATCGAAACGAATGAAATGCTGATAGTAAAGAGAAAAAGTGCATCAAAATGAAGGAAAGATGCATCGAAACGAAGGAAATACTGCTCGTAACGAGAAAATAAACGTCAAAATAAATGAAATATGCATCGAAACAAAGGAAATATTGATCGTAATGAGAAAATGAGCATTAAAATGAAGGAAATATTCATCGAAACGAAGGAAATATTGATCGAAATGAGAAAAGGAGCATCAAAACGAAGGAAATATGCATTGAAACGATGGAAATGCTGATCGGAACGAGAAAATGAGCATTGAAATAAGGAAATATTCATCGAAACGAAGGAAATGATGATCGTAATGAGAAAAGGAGCATCAAAACGAAGGAAATATGCATCGAAATAAAGTAAACATTGATCGTAACAAGAAAACGAGCATTAAAAAGAAAGAAATCTGCATCGAAACGAATGAAATATTGATCGTAACAAGAAAACAACATCAAAATGAAGTATATATGCATCGAAACGAAGGAATTGCTGATCGTAACGAGAAAATGAGCAACAAAATGTAGGAAATATGTATCGAAACCAAGGAAATATTGATCGTAACGAGAAAACAAGCATCAAAAAAAGGAAATCTGCATCAAAACGAATGAAATGTTTATCGAAACAAGAAAATGTGCATTAAAATGAAGGAAATATGCATCGAAACGAAGGTAATGTTGATCGTAAAGAGAAAATGAGAATCAAAACGAAGAAAATATGCATCGAAGTGAAGGAAATATAGATCGTAACGAGAAAACGAGCATCAAAAAGAAGGAAATTTGCATCAAAATGAATGAAATGTTGATCGTAACAAGAAAAGGAGCATCAAAATAAAGCAAATATGCATCGAAACGAAGGAAATACTAATCGTAACGAGAAAATGAGCATCCAAATGAAGGAAATATGCATAGAAATGAAGGAAATATTGATCGTAATGAGAAAATAAGCATTAAAATGAAGGAAATATGCATCGAAATGAAAGTAATGTTGATCGTAAAAAGAAAATGAGAATCAAAATGAAGTAAATATTGATCGTTTCGAGAAAATGAGCATCAAAAAGAAAGAAATCTGCATCGAAACGAATGAAAATTTGATCGTAACAAGAAAATGTGCATCAAAATGAAGTTAAATATGCATCGAAACGAAGGAAATGATCGTAACGATAAAACGAGCATAAAAAATTAGGAAATCTGCATTGAAACAAATTAAAAATTGATCGTAACAAGAAAGAAGCATCAAAATGCAGGAAATATGCATCGAAACGAAGGAAATATTGATCGTAACGAGAAAATGGGCATCAAAATGAAAGAAATATGCATCGAAACGAAGGAAATGTTGATCGTAATGAAAAAATGAGCATTAAAATAAAGGAAATATGCATCGAAATGAAGGAAATATTGATCGTAACGAGAAAATGAGCATCAAAATGAAGAAAATATGTATCGAAACGAAAGAAATATTGATCGTAACGAGAAAATAAGCAATAAAATGAAGGTAATATGCATTGAAACGAAGTTAATGTTGATCGTAAAAAAAATTAGAATCAAAACGAAGGAAATATGCATCGAAACGAAGGAAATATTGATCGTAACGAGAAAAGAAGCATCAAAAAGAAGGAAATCTGCATTTAAACGAATGAAATGTTGATCTTAACAAGAAAAGGAGCGTCAAAATAAAGTAAATATGCATCGAAACGAAGGAAATGCTGATCGTAACGAGAAAAAGTGCATCAAAATGATAGAAATATGCATCGAAACGAAGGAAATATTGATTGTAACGAGAAAATGTGCATCAAAATGAAGGAAATATGCATCGAAACGAAGGAAATGTTGATTGTAACGAGAAAATGTGCATTAAAATGAAGGACATATGCATTGAAACGAAGTTAATGTTGATCGTAAAAAGAAAATGAGAATCAAAACGAAGGAAATATTGATCGTAACGAGAAAATAAGCATCCAAATGAAGGAAATCAGCATTGAATCGAATGAAATGTTGATCATAACAAGAAAAGGAGCGTCAAAATGAATTAAATATGCATCGAAACGAAGGAAATGCTGATCGTAACGGTAAAAAGTGCATCAAAATGAAGGAAATATGCATCGAAACGAAGGAAATATTGATCGTAATGATAAAGTGACCATCAAAATGAAGGAAATATGAATCGAAACGAAGGAAATGTTGATCGTAACGAGAAAATGAGCATTAAAATGAAGGAAATATTCATCGAAACAAAGGAAATGTTGATCGTAATGAGAAAAGGAGAATCAAAACGAGGGAAATATGCATCAAAATAAAGGAAATATTGAACGTAACGAAAAACGATCATCAAAAAGAAGGAAATCTGCATCGAAACAAATGAAATGTTGATCGTAACAAGAAAAGGAGCATCAAAATGAAGTAAATATGCATCGAAATGAAGGAAATGCTGATAATAACGAGAAAAAGTGCATCAAAATGAAGGAAATACGCATCGAAACGATGGAAATATTGATCGTAACGAGAAAATGAACGTTAAGATGAAGGAAATATGCATCGAAATGAAGGAAATATTGATCGTAACGACAAAATGAGCATTATAATGAAGGAAATATTCATCGAAACGAAGGAAATATTGATCGTAGTGAGAAAAGGTGCATCAAAACGAAGGAAATATGCATCAAAACGAAGGAAATGCTGATCGTAACGAGAAAATGAGCATTAAAATGAAGGAAATATTCATCAAAACGAAAGAAATGATGTTCGTAATGAGAAAAGGAGCATCAAAATGAAGGAAATATACATTGAAATAAAGTATATATTGATCGTAACGAGAAAACGAGCATCTAAAAGAAGGAAATCTGTATTGAAACGAATGAAATGTTGATCGTAACAAGAAAAGGAGCATCAAAATGAAGTAAATATGCATCGAAACAAAGGAAATGCTAATAGTAACGAGAAAATGAGAAACAAAATGAAGAAAATATGTATAGAAACGAGGGAAATATTGATAGTAACGAGAAAACAAGCATCAAAAAGAAGGAAATCTTCATCGAAATGAATAAAATGTTAATCGTAACAACAATAGGAGCATCAAAATGAAGTAAATATGCATCGAAACGAAGGAAATACTGATCGTAATGAGAAAATGAGCAACAAAATGAAGGAAATATGCATCGAAACGAAGGAAAAATTGATCGTAACGAGAAAATGAGCATCAAAATGAAGGAAATATGCATCAAAACGAAGAAAATATTGATCGTAACGAGATAATGAGAATCAAAATGAAGGAAATATGCATCGAAACGAAGGAAATGCTGATCGTAACGAGAAAAAGTGCATCAAAATGAAGTAAATATGCATCGAAACAAAGGAAATATTGATCGTAATGAGAAAGTGAACATCAAAATGCAGGAAATATACATCGAAACGAAGGAAATCTTGATCGTAACGAGAAAATGAGCAGTAAAATGAAGGAAATATTCATCGAAATGTAGGAAATGTTGATCGTAATGAGAAAAGGAGAATCAAAACGAAGGAAATATGCATCAAAATAAAGGAAATATTGATCGTAACGAGAAAACGAGCATCAAAAAGAAGGAAATTTGCATCGAAACGAATGAAATATTGATCGCAACAAGAAAAGGAGCATCAAAATGAAGTAAATATGCATCGAAACGAAGGAAATGCTGATAGTAAAGAGAAAAAGTGCATAAAATGAAGGAAATATGCATCGAAACGAAGAAAATACTGATCGTAACGAGAAAATAAACGTCAAAATGAAGGAAATATGCATCGAAACGAAGGAAATATTGATCGTAACGAGAAAATGAGCATTAAAATGAAGGAAATATTCATCGAAACGAAGGAAATATTGATCGAAATGAGAAAAGGAGCATCAAAACGAAGGAAATATGCATTGAAACGAAGGAAATGCTGATCGGAACGAGAAAATGAGCATTGAAATAAGGAAATATTCATCGAAACGAAGGAAATGATGATCGTAATGAGAAAAGGAGTATCAAAACGAAGGAAATATGCATCGAAATAAAGTAAACATTGATCGTAAAAGAAAACGAGCATTAAAAAAAAAGAAATCTGCATCGAAACGAATGAAATATTGATCGTAACAAGAAAAGAGCATCAAAATGAAGTATATATGCTTCGAAACGAAGGAATTGCTGATCGTAACGAGAAAATGAGCAACAAAATGAAGGAAATATGTATCGAAACCAAGGAAATATTGATCGTAACGAGAAAACAAGCATCAAAAAGAAGGAAATCTGCATCAAAACGAATGAAATGTTTATCGAAACAAGAAAAGGAGCATCAAAATTAATTAAATATTCATCGAAACGAAGGAAATACTGATCGTAACGAGAAAATGAGAAACAAAATAAAGGAAATATGCATCGAAACGAAGGAAATATTGATCGTAACGAGATAAAGAGAATCAAAATGAAGGAAATATGCATCGAAATGAAGGAAATATTGATCGTAATGAGAAAATGAGCTTTAAAATGAAGGAAATATGCATCGAAACGAAGGTAATGTTGATCGTAAATAGAAAATGAGAATCAAAATGAAGAAAATATGCATCGAAACAAAGGAAATATTGATCATAACGAGAAAACGAGAATCAAAAAGAAAGAAATCTGCATCGAAACGAAAGAAATGTTGATCGTAACAAGAAAAGAAGCGTCAAAATGAAGTAAATATGCATCGAAACGAAGGAAATGCTGATCGTAACGAGAAAATAAGCATCAAAAAGAAGGAAATCTGTATCGAAACGAATGAAATTTTGATCGTAACAAGAAAAGAAGCATCAAAATGAAGTAAATATGCATCGAAACGAAGGAAATGATGATCGTAACGAGAAAATGAGCATCCAAATGAAGGAAATATACATCGAAACGAAGGAAATATTAATCGTAATGAGAAAATGAGCATCAAAATGAAGGAAATATGTATCGAAAAGAAGGTAATGTTGATCGTAATGAGAAAATGAGCATCAAAACGAAGGAAATATGCATCGAAACAAAGGAAATATTGATCGTAACGAGAAAATGAGCATCAAAATGAAAGAAATATACATCGAAACGAAGGAAATGTTGATCGTAATGAGAAAATAAGCATTAAAATGAAGGAAATATGCATTGAAATGAAGGTAATGTTGATCGTAAAATGAAAATGAGAATCAAAACGAAGTAAATATTGATCGTATAGAGAAAACGAGCATCAAAAAGAAAAAATCTGGATCGAAACGAATGAAAAGTTGATCATAACAAGAAAAGGTGCATCAAAATGAAGTTAAATATGCATCGAAACGAAGGAAATGTTGATCGTAACGAGAAAATATGTATCCAAATGAAGGAAATATGCATCGAAACGAATGAAATATTGATCGTAACGAGAAAATGGGCATCAAAATGAAAGAAATATGCAACGAAACGAAAATAATGTTGATCGTAATGAGAAAATGTGCATTAAAATACAAGAAATATGCATCGAAACGAAGGTAATGTCGATCGTAACAAGAAAAGGAGCGTCAAAATGAAGTAAATATGTATTGAAACGAAGGAAATGCTGATCGTCACGAGAAAAAGTGTATCAAAATGATGGACATATGCATCGAAACGAAAGAAATATTGATCGTAATGAGTAAGTGAGCATCAAAATGAAGGAAATATGCACCGAACGAAGGCAATGTTGATCATAACGAGAAAATGAGCATTAAAATGAAGGAAATATTCATCGAAACAAAGGAAATGTTGATCGTAATGAGAAAAGGAGAAGAAAAACGAAAGAAATATGCATCAAAATAAGGAAATATTGATCGTAACGGGAAAACGAGCATCAAAAAGAAGGAAATCTGCCTCGAAACGAATGAAATGTTGATCGTAACAAGAAAAGGAGCATCACAATGAAGTAAATATGCATCGAAACGAAGGAAATGCTGATAGTAACGATAAAAAGTGCATCAAAATGAAAGAAATATGCATCGAAACGAAGGAAATACTGATCGTAATGAGAAAATGAAGTCATATGCATCGAAATGAAGGAAATAATGATCGTAACGAGAAAATGAGCATTAAAATGAAGGAAATATTCATTGAAACGAAGGAAATATTGATCGTAATGAGAAAAGGAGCATAAAAACGAAGGAAATATGCATCGAAACGAAGGAAATGCTGATCATAACGAGAAAATGAGCATTAAAAAGAAGGAAATATTCATCGAAACGAAGGAAATAATGATCGTAATGAGAAAAGGAGCATCAAAATGAAGGAAATATGCATCGAAATAAAAGTAAATATTTTTTCGTAACGAGAAAACGAGCATCAAAAAGAAGGAAATTTGCATCGAAACGAATGAAATATTGATCGTAACAAGAAAAGGAGTATCAAAATGAAGTAAATATGCATCGAAATGAAGGAAATGCTGATCGTAACGAGAAAATGAGCAACAAAATGAAGGAAATATGTATCGAAACCAAGGAAATATTGATCATAACGAGAAAACAAGCATCGAAAAGAAGGAAATCTGCATCGAAACAAATGAAATGTTGAACGTAACAAGAAAAGGAGCATCGAAATTAATTAAATATGCATCGAAATTAAATGACACCCGAGCAGTACCAATTGTATTATGATCACATTCGAATACATGGTGTTCCACCACCTACAACGGCTCATACAACTACGACTGTCACTGAAGAGGTTCTTCGTGCTAATGAATCGATTCGACCTACATCTAATGTACCAGTTTTTACTCCAGAAATGGCTTTAGGAGGTTCTGCTTCTCGAGGTGCACTTTTTATACCTGATTTGGTGAAAGCATTTGAAAACATGGGGACTTCGAAATTTGACGGTGCAAGAGATGCTTCTAAAGCGGGGGCATGGTTAAAGGAGATTACAGAGACCTTTGACACCTTGATGATTGAAGAGTGTTATCGTGTGGTCATTGCGACCAAGTTGTTAGGCCTAGATGCACGACGATGGTGGCAGAATCTAAAAGAGACATCTTCGGTTACTATTACGTGGGCTATCTTTGTGGAACGATTCAAAGATCGATACTTCTCTCAGTACATCAAGGATCAGAAGAGAAAGGAGTTCTTCAACCTCTTTCAAGGCATTATGTCGGTCGTTGAGTACGAAAGCAAATTTCTGGAATTGCGAGAATTCGCTCCTGAGTCATATACGACGAGAGACTTATGCAAGAGATTTGAAGATGGTCTTAATTTAAATATTCGAGATCGCATCAAGTCCGGAGACAAGTACGAGAGTCTTGTCGATCTCGTAGAAGAAGCCCTGAGGGTAGAAGGTTTAGTTCAGGCGAGACATAAGCTTGCAGAACGATCTCAAAAGAAAAGGCAAGGGAGCGCATTTCCAGGAAATGCATCGAAGGTGTATAGGGGTGTGGGATCTTCGCGTGGCGCACCAAGTTCGGCATCTATTAGTTTTCCTCAACCTCGGGAGCAGTTTAGTAGAGGTGGGAGCAATGTCTCGGGATCGGTTGGTGAAAATCGCAAGTGCCAGAATTGCCTAAAATATCATGACGGCCCCTGTAAGGCTCCTCAAGTATGTTTTCAGTGTCGACAGCCGGGGCATATGCGAAGTTCTTGTCCTCAGCTTATGGGAACGAGCAGTCAGGGTTCTGGTCAGCTTCGTGGTAAACTAACATATTCTACACCCAGAGATACTCGATCTGCAGTTACCAGAGTGCCCGACGCCTCAAGCGGCCCTAGTACTCAAATCACCTATGCAAGGAAGGAAGCAAACTAGAGTATTTCATATTTCCCAAGAAGAGGCTCGCTCAGATCCGAAGGTTGTGACAGGTAATTTATAATTTGAGTATTTTCACATGCTAAATCTAACCCCGCCTTGTTATGCCACTTGATTACGAATAAAACATTCGTAAGAAATTCTATCTTTTCAAATTTTTAAATCACAATCTCACCTAATATTGCTTCTTTAGGCCATGTGTTTGTGGGAGACCATCAGGTCTACGCTTTATTTGACCCAGGTTCTGATAGGTCTTATATCCGAGATGATCTTACTGCGATCTTATATTATCCTATCTCTCATTTGTCACCTGGAATCATCGTTCATACCCCTCTTGGAGAGCGTCTAATTCGTGATTCGGTATTCCTTGGTTGTCCATTGAAGATTAAAGATGTCATTTTAGAGGCTGAATTGATACCATTGCCTTTGATTGATCTTGATGTTATTCTTGGCATGGATTGGCTTTCTTCTCATCATGCAATTCTCGATTGCCACGAGAAGCTTGTTATTTTTCGTAAACCAGGATTCTCATAACTTGTTTTTGAGGGTAAACTTCAAACGAGATCCCTCTCTTTTATTTCAATGTTGACTGCGCATAAATTAATGCGTAAGGGTTGTAAGGCATTCTTGGCATTTGTCATCGATACTTCTCTTTCTGAAACTAAACTAGATGACATCCCAATTGTGAATGAATTTCCTGATGTCTTTCCCGAAGACTTACTAGGACAACCTCCGAATCGAGAGATTGATTTTTTCATTGACGTACTTCCTGGAATCACACCTATATCGATTACTCCATATCGAATGTCGCCTGCTGAGCTTAAGGAACTCCAGACACAACTTGGGGAATTATTGGAGAAGGGTTTCATACGACCTAGCACATCTCCATGGGGTGCTCCAGTTCTTTTTGTCAAGAAGAAAGATGGATCACTTCGTCTATGTGTCGACTACCGTCAATTGAACAAGGTGACAATCAAGAACAAATATCCTCTTTCAAGAATCGATGATCTGTTTGATCAATTGCAAGGAGCAACTGTGTTCTCAAAAATTGATTTGCGATCCGGTTATCACCAACTCAAGATCAGGGAATCTGATATCCCTAAGTCTGCTTTTCGAACCAGATACGGTCATTTTAAATTCTGTGTTATGCCTTTTGGACTCACAAATGCTCCTGCAGCTTTTATGGATCTTATGAATCAGGTCTTTCGGCCGTACTTAGATAAGTTTATCATCATCTTCATTGATGACATTCTTATTTATTCTAAATCGGACGACGAGCATTCTCATCATCTAAGAATTGCTCTGAACATTCTCAGAGAAAATCAGCTTTATGCTAAATTCTCGAAGCGTGAATTTTGGCTTCGCGAGGTAAGCTTTTTGGGTCATCACATTTCTAAAGAAGGAATCTACGTCGATCCAGTGAAGATTCAAGCTATACTAGATTGGGAGCGTCCAAAGAACGTGACAGAGATTCGTAGTTTTCTGGGATTAGCTGGATATTATCGACGGTTTGTCAAAGACTTTTCGTTATTGGCTTCATCTTTGACTAAATTGACTCGGAAAGGGGTAAATTTGAATGGAGTGAAAAATGCGAGGAAGCATTTCAAGAATTGAAAAGACGACTCGTTTCAGCTCCTATTCTTGCTTTGCCAGACCCAGCGATTGGAGAATTTACCATTTATAGCGACGCCTCGAGACAAGGATTAGGATGCGTTCTCATGCAAGAAGGAAAGGTTATTGCCTGCGCTTCAAGGCAATTGAAGAAGAACGAAGAAAATTATCCTACACATGATTTAGAGTTGGCTGCAATCGTCTTTGCATTGAAGATATGGAGGCACTATCTGTATGGTGCAACTTGTCGGGTTTTCACTGATCACAAGAGCTTAAAGTATATCACCACGCAAAAGGAGCTCAACCTCAGGCAAAGGCGATGGATGGAGTTGATTAGTGACTATGACTTAGTCATCGATTATCATCCTGGCAAGGCAAACGTTGTTGCAGATGCTCTGAGTAGAAAGTCTTCTACCTCACTTGCTTCAATTCAATCTTTTTATCTTCCTATGTTGGAGCAATTTAAATCTTTACATATTTCGCTCGATTGTGAAAAGTCTAATGATTCTGCCTTAATCGCCAAATTCGAGGTTAGACCTACCTTGTTCGAGAAAATTCGAGAAAGACAATCACACGATGTTTATTTACAACAGAAGATGGCGAAGCTAAATCAAGGAAAAGAAACAGAATATCAAATTCGGGATGATAGACTTCTTACTTTTAAAAATCGTGTTTGTGTTCCATCAGAACTTGATGTTCGTAGAGCTATTCTTGAGGAAGCCCATTCTTCAGCCTATGCTATGCATCCTGGTAGTACCAAAATGTATAGAACACTTCGGGAGCATTATTGGTGGCCAGGTATGAAACGGGACACTATTGAATTTGTATCAAAGTGCTTATCTTGCCAACAGATTAAAGCGGAACACCAAAAACCAACCGGCATGCTTCAACCACTACCTATTCCTGAGTGGAAATGGGAAAACGTCACAATGGATTTTGTTTCTGGTTTACCTCGAACCCAAAAGGGTCATGACTCAATTTGGGTCATTGTCGATCGTCTGACAAAATCGGCACATTTCCTTCCAGTGCATACCAACGAATCTTTAGAGAAACTTGCCAAGTTATATGTCGATGAGATCGTGAGATTGCACGGAGTACCAGTGTCAATCATATCTGACCGTGATCCAAGATTCACTTCCCGTTTTTTGCCTAGTCTGCAGAAAGCGCTAGGTACAAAATTACTATTCAGTATCTCGTTTCATCCACAGACTGATGGACAGTCAGAGAGAACTATACAGACACTAGAAGACATGTTACGTGCAGTGGTGTTGAATTTGGGAGGTAGCTGGGATAAGTACGTGACTTTGGTGGAGTTCGCTTATAACAACAGTTATCATTCAAGCATTGGAATGCCCCCGTACGAAGCTCTGTATGGCCGAAAGTGTCGAACACCACTCTTTTGGGATGAGGTTGGCGAGAGACAAATCGAACAAGTAGAGCTTATCGAAGATGCGAAGGCAAAAATACAACTTATTCGAGACAGACTTAAGGCAGCGCAAGATCGACAGAAAAGTTACGCAGATAATAGGAGGCGCGATTTGGAGTTTAATGAAGGAGACAAAGTTTTTCTGAAAGTTTCTCCATGGAAGGGCGTGTTGCGATTCCGCCGTCGAGGAAAGTTGAGTCCAAGGTATATTGGCCCGTTTACGATCGTGCAAAGGATTGGTCGTGTCGCGTATCGACTTGAGCTACCATCGGAATTGTCGAAGATTCACGATGTCTTCCATGTCTCTATGCTTAGAAAATATGAACCAGATCCTTCGCACGTGCTCAAAGATCCCCCAGTTGTATTAAAGGAAAATCTATCGTACGAAGTACAACCTGTTCAAATTGTAGATCGCCGAGAGAAAATGCTTCGTAACAAATCCATTCCTATGGTGAGAATTCTATGGAGAAGTGATCAAATTGAAGAAGAAACATGGGAACCAGAGTCAGTCATGCGTCAACACCATCCAAATCACTTTTCATCTCTAGGTACGTTTATGTTTCGAGGACGAAACTTTTTGGAGTAGGGGATACTTTATAATATCTTAGTTCAACTAGATTGTTTTTAGAAAGCCCAAAACCTATTTATTTATTTTTATAGCCCAAAAGACAAGCCCAATTAAGCCCAACTAGATTTTTTTTAGAAAGCCCAAAACCTATTTATTTATTTTTATAGCCCAAAAGGTCAGCCCAATTAAGCCCAACTAGATTTTTTTTAGAAAGCCCAAACTTATTTATTTATTTATTTTGTGGCTCAAAGTTTCAGCCCACTTAAATGGCCTGATATATAATTAGTAAGGCTAAAGTTAAAAAAAAAAGAGATAAGAACGGGAGAAGAAAAGCAAAAGAGGGGAAAGAAGAGAGTGAAGAGGAGAAACCCTTGTTGATCAAATTCTCCCTTACAACCCTCATCCTAGGTGGTTTCTAAGTTGTTTTGAGGTAAGTGGTGTGTGAATTAAGCTTCCTTCTTCCATGATTTTGTAATTTTGTGGGGTTTTTCTTTTTGGTATGTGGGTAATTTGCAGACTGTTCGAACTGATTTTGACATAGCTATTGCCATTGAAACTTTGCAAACTTAATTTCTATGGGTAGCTGAACTCGTTAGCTTTCCGTAGCCACTTGAAACGCCTCAATCCGATTATTCTACAATTAGTTATGATTTTTCTCGTAAACTGCCGCTAGCTGGAAAATTTCAGAAATTTTATATCGAATTCAAACTTATTTTTTTATCGTTTCGTTTAGTTAATGTATTGAAACGGTTATATGGGATTGGGAACTGATGTTAAGGAGTTACATGCCATTTTTATTTAATATCGACTCGTTCGAACTCGATTAGGATTTGTTTTTAGCAATGAAAGGGATGTTAACGCTAATAGTTAGTTATATTTAATTTGTCATTAATTGTTCATCTCCTTTCTAGGTAAAGAACCATCGACGAAGGGCAAGGGACCGACTTCAGATTCCGGAGAGAGTTAATCACTTCCTTGTGAGTTGATAATTCGGGAACGCCTTCTCTTGTGGGAAGTGTGGACCCTCGATAAATGTGCATTTATTTTAGTTTTAGTTAATTGATAAGAAAATTATTTGGTATTGTGTTATGTGGTAAAGAGCCTGATTGGCTCGATTGCTCTGGTTAGAGTCATGTTAGCCATTTTATGAGTATTATTGATTTCTGGTTATTCTTGTGTGCCAATTAAGACTCTAACTTGAGTCTTTATTCATCTTATGATGCACATGCATATGTATGCCTGGTACCAAGGTTAAGTAGCCCGAATTGGTCACGGTTCGGGTGAGTTGGAGCGACATTGGTTAAGTAGCCCGAATTGTCGCGGTTCGGGTGAGTTAGAGTGACAACCAAGTTGCCCAGGATTGGCAAACCCGGGTGAGTTAGATCTAACGGGGCACCTGTCCATTTGCCAAATACTGATACTCTGGAGGGTGATCGTTAGATGGATTAGTCTATTATAGACTCAGTCAACGTCACCGGTGTGGGACATGCATGTCATATATGTTTATATGTTTGATCATTTCAAGTATTCACGTCGATATTGAATTGTGAACTTTAGCACTTGGCGTGTTGAGAAAGAATATTAATGTGCATTTTATCTAGAGTAACGGTGACGGGCTTGGACTGTCTCTCGACGGAGAGCTCAGTTCGAGGAGGATATTGACAACCCACGCGTCTTTTATGTGATAACATGTTTGAACTAATTGTGTTATTCGTAAATGTGCACTAAGGTTTTTATTTTCATTAATATGTATACTGAGTGAGAAATAGTTATTGTGGGACGAAATGTGGGATTTTATGTTATGAACGGCAAGTGGAATACATGCTTCGTATAAGGGTCGGGGTGACCGGCTTATCACCTCACTGAGCTAGTGGTTTTGCTCACCCCCCATCATTCTTTCCTTTTCAGGCTGTTGATATCGTTTTGGTTGGAGGTTTTCCTATCGTTTGCTCGTCATCCAATCCGTGTTTTGGGTACTTTCTCTTTTATGTAAATTGACGGATTCATTGGCGAGATTGTATAGTTTATATTTGGTGACCCCCTTGATGTTCTTTTTGTACCTTCGCGATGTTATATCGTTCATGTATATTTTCTTTAAACTAAGTTACACCGTTGTATTTTGTACCTTTGTAAATCCTTGTTGATACTTTTTGAGATGATGTCCTCGGGTTGTACCCGTTGTTATCAGTTGTTCAGCTCTACAGGTACTTGATAGCAAGCCTTACGTTTTCTATAAACTTTGTGGAGTGGAGTGCACCCATTCTGCGAAATTTATGGTTAACGTGGCGGTTGTCGCGTTTTGTCTGGGGTCGGGGCGTGACAGAAATACTGATTGTAATGAGAAAATGAACGTCAAAATGAAGGAAATATGCATCGAAACGAAGGAAATATTGATCGTAACGAGATAATGAGAATCAAAATGACGGAAATATGCATCGAAACGAAGGAAATGTTAATCGTAATGAGAAAATGAGCATTAAAATGAAGGAAATATGCATCGAAACGAAGGTAATGTTAATCGTAATGAGAAAATGAGCATTAAAATGAAGGAAATATGCATCGAAACGAAGGTAATGTTGATCGTAAAGAGAAATAAGAATCAAAATGAAGGAAATATGCATCGAAACGAAGGAAATATTGATCGTAACGAGAAAATGAGCATAAAAAAGAAGGAAATCTGCATCGAAACGAATGAAATGTTGATCGTAACAAGAAAAGAAGCATCAAAATGAAGTAAATATGCATCAAAACGAAGGAAATGCTGATCGTAACGAGAAAAAGTTCATCAAAATAATGGAAATATGCATCGAAACAAAGGAAATGTTGATCGTAACAAGAAAAGAAGCGTCAAAATGAAGTAAATATACATCGAAACGAAGAAAATGCTGATCGTAACGAGAAAAAGTGCATAAAAATGAAGGAAATATGCATCGAAACAGAGGAAATATTGATCGTAATGAGAAGGTGAGCATCAAAATGAAGGAAATATGCATCGAAATGAAGGAAATATTGATCGTAACGAGAAAGTGAGCATCAAAATAAAGGAAATATGCATCGAAATGAAGGAAATGTAGATCGTAACTAGAAAATGAGCATTAAAATGAAAGAAATATTCATGGAAACGAAGGAAAAGTTGATCGTAATGAGAGAAGGAGCATCAAAATGAAGGAAATATGCATCTAAACAATGGAAATATTGATCATAACAAGAAAATGAGCATAAAAAAGAAGTAAATCTGTATCGAAACAAATGAAATGTTGATCGTAACAAGAAAAGAAGCATCAAAATGAAGTAAATATGCATCGAAACGAAGGAAATGATGATCGTAACGAGAAAATGAGCATCCAAATGAAGGAAATATGCATCGAAACGAAGGAAATATTGATCGTAACGAGAAAACGAGCATAAAAAAGAAGGAAATTTGCATTGAAACGAATGAAATATTGATCGTAACAACAAAAGGAGCGTCAAAATGAAGTAAATATGCATCGAAACGAAGGAAATACTGATCGTAACGAGAAAAAGTGCATCAAAATGAAGGAAATATGCATCGAAACGAAGGAAATACTGATCGTAACGAGAAAATGAACGTCAAAATGAAGGAAATATGCATCGAAACAAAGGAAATGTTGATCGTAACGAGAAAATGAACGTCAAAATGAAGGAAATATGCATCGAAACGAAGGAAATATTGATCATAACGAGAAAATGAGCATTAAAATGAAGGAAATATTCATCGAAACGAAGGAAATATTGATCGTAATGAGAAAAGGAGCATCAAAACGAAGGAAATATGCATCGAAACGAAGGAAATGCTGATCGTAACGAGAAAATGAGCTTTAAAATAAGGAAATATTCATCGAAACGAAGGAAATGATGATCGTAATGAGAAAAGGAGCATCAAAACGAAGGAAATATGCATCGAAATAAAGTAAACATTGATCGTAACGAGAAAAAGAGCATCAAAAAGAAGGAAATCTGCATCGAAACGAATGAAATATTGATTGTAACAAGAAAAGAGCATCAAAATAAAGTAAATATGCATCGAAACGAAGGAAATGCTGATCGTAATGAGAAAATGAGCAACAAAATGAAGGAAATATGTATCGAAACTAAGGAAATATTGATCGTAACGAGAAAACAAGCATCAAAAAGAAGGAAATCTGCATAAAAACGAATGAAATGTTGATCGTAACAAGAAAAGGAGCATCAAAATTAATTAAATATGCATCGAAACGAAGGAAATACTGATCGTAACGAGAAAATGAGCAACAAAATGAAGGAAATATGCATCGAAACGAAGGAAATACTGATCATAATGAGAAAATGAACTTCAAAATGAAGGAAATATGCATCGAAACGAAGGAAATATTGATCGTAACGAGATAATGAGAATCAAAATGAAGAAAATATGCATCGAAACGAAGGAAATGTTGATCGTAAAGAGAAAATGAGCTTTAAAATGAAGGAAATATGCATCGAAACCAAGGTAATGTTGATCGTAAAGAGAAAATGAAAATCAAAATGAAGGAAATATGCATCGAAACGAAAGAAATATTGATCGTAACGAGAAAACGAGCATAAAAAAGAATGAAATCTGCATCGAAACGAATGAAATGTTTATCGTAACAAGAAAAGGAGCGTCAAAATGAAGAAAATATGCATCAAAACAAAGAAAATGCTGATCGTAACGAGAAAAAGTTCATCAAAATAAAGGAAATATGCATCGAAACGAAGGAAATGTTGATCGTAACGAGAAAACGAGCATCAAAAAGAAGGAAATCTGCATCGAAACAAATGAAATGTTGATCGTAACAAGAAAAGAAGCGTCAAAATGAAGTATGTATGCATCGAAATGAAGGAAATGCTGATCGTAACGAGAAAATGAGCATAAAAAAGAAGGAAATATGTATCGAAACGAATGAAATGTTGATCGTAACAAGAAAAGAAGCACCAAAATGAAGTAAATATGCATCAAAACGAAGGAAATGATGATCGTAACGAGAAAATGAGCATCCAAATGAAGGAAATATGCATCGAAATGAAGGAAATATTAATCGTAACGGGAAAATGAGCATCAAAATGAAGGAAATATGCATCGAAAAGAAGGTAATATTGATCGTAACGAGAAAGTGAGCATCAAAATAAAGGAAATATGCATCGAAACCAAGGAAATGTTGATCGTAACGAGAAAATTAGTACTAAAATGAAGGAAATATGCATCGAAACGAAGGTAATGTTGATCGTAACGAGAAAATAAGCATTAAAATGAAGGAAATATGCATCGAAATGAAGGTAATGTTGATCGTATAAATAAAATGAGAATCAAAACAAAGTAAATATTGATCGTATCGAGAAAACGAGCATCAAAAAGAAAGAAATCTGCATCGAAACGAATGAAAAGTTGATCGTAACAAGAAAAGGTGCATCAAAATGAAATTAAATATGCATAGAAACGAAGAAAATGATGATCGTAACGAGAAAATATGTATCCAAATGAAGGAAATATGCATCGAAACGAATAAAATATTGATCGTAACGAGAAAATGGGCATCAAAATGAAAGAAATATGCATCGAAACGAAGAAAATGTTAATCGTAATGAGAAAATGAGCATTAAAATAAAGGAAATATGCATCGAAACGAAGGTAATGTTGATCGTAAAAAGAAAATGAGAATCAAAACGAAGTAAATATGCATCGAAACGAAGGAAATATTGATCGTAACGAGAAAACGAGCATCAAAAAGAAGGAAATTTGCATTGAAACGAATTAAATGTTGAGCGTAACAACAAAAGGAGCGTCAAAATGAAGTAAATATGCATCGAAACGAAGGAAATGCTGATCGTAACGAGAAAAAGTGCATCAAAATGAAGGAAATATGAATCGAAACGAAGGAAATATTGATCGTAATGAGAAAGTGAGTATCAAAATGAAGGAAATATGCATCGAAAAGAAGGAAATACTGATCGTAACGAGAAAATGAACGTCAAAATGAAGGAAATATGCATCGAAACGAAGGAAATATTGATCGTAACGAGAAAATGAGCATTAAAATGAAAGAAATATTCATCGAAAAGAAGGAAATATTGATAGTAATGAGAAAAGGAACATCAAAACGAAGGAAATATACATCGAAACGAATGAAATGCTAATCGTAATGAGAAAATGAGCATTAAAATAAGGAAATATTCATCGAAACGAAGGAAATGATGATCGTAATGAGAAAAGGAGCATTAAAACGAAGGAAATATGCATCGAAATAAAGTAAACATTGATCGTAACGAGAAAATGAGCATAAAAAAGAAGGAAATATGCATCGAAACGAATGAAATATTGATCGTAACAAGAAAAGAGCATCAAAATGAAGTAGATATGCATCGAAACGAAGGAAATGCTGATCGTAATGAGAAAATGAGCAACAAAATGAAGGAAATATGTATCGAAACCAAGGAAATATTGATCGTAACGAGAAAACAAGCATCAAAAAGAAGGAAATCTTCATCAAAACGAATGAAATGTTGATCGTAACAAGAAAAGGAGCATCAAAATTTATTAAATATGCATCGAAACGAAGGAAATACTGATCGTAACGAGAAAATGAGCAACAAAATGAAGGAAATATGCATCGAAACGAAGGAATTTTTATCGTAATGAGAAAATGAACTTCAAAATGAAGGAAATATGCATCGAAACGAAGGAAATATTGATCGTAACGAGATATTTAGAATCAAAATGAAGGAAATATGCATCGAAACGAAGGAAATGTTGATCGTAATGAGAAAATGTGCTTTAAAATGAAGGAAATATGCATCGAAACTAAGGTAATGTTGATCGTAACGAAGGAAATATTAATCGTAACGATAAAACAAGCATAAAAAAGAAGGAAATCTGCATCGAAACGAATGAAATTGTTTATCGTAACAAGAAAAGGAGCGTCAAAATGAAGTAAATATGCTTCAAAACGAAGAAAATGCTGATCGTAACGAGAAAAAGTTCATCAAAATAAAGGAAATGTGCATCGAAACGAAGGAAATGTTGATCGTAAAGAGAAAACGAGCATCAAAAAGAAGGAAATCTGCATCGAAACGAATGAAATGTTGATCGTAACAAGAAAAGAAGCGTCAAAATGAAGTAAATATGCATCAAAACGAAGAAAATGCTGATCGTAACGAGAAAAAGTTCAACAATATAAAGGAAATATGCATCGAAACGAAGGAAATGTTGATTGTAACGAGAAAACGAGCATCAAAAAGAAGGAAATCTGCATCGAAACGAATGAAATGTTGATCGTAACAAGAAAAGAAGCGTCAAAATGAAGTAAATATGCATCGAAACGAAGGAAATGCTGATCGAAACGAGAAAATGAGCATCAAAAAGAAGGAAATATGTATAGAAACGAATGAAATGTTGAACTTAACAAGAAAAGAAGCATCAAAATGAAGTAAATATGCATCGAAACGAAGGAAATGATGATCGTAACGAGAAAATGAGCATCCAAATGAAGGAAATATGCATCGAAACGAAGGAAATATTAATCGTAATGAGAAAATATGTATCCAAATGAAGGAAACATTCATCGAAATGAATGAAATATTGATCGTAACGAGAAAATGGGCATCAAAATGAAAGAAATATGCATCGAAACGAAGAAAATGTTAATCGTAATGAGAAAATGAGCATTAAAATAAAGGAAATATGCATCGAAACGAAGGTAATGTTGATCGTAAAAAGAAAATGAGAATCAAAACGAAGTAAATATGCATCGAAACGAAGGAAATATTGACCGTAACGAGAAAATGAGCATCAAAAAGAAGGAAATTTGCATTGAAACGAATGAAATGTTGATCGTAACAAGAAAAGGAGCGTAAAAATTAAGTAAATATGCATTGAAACAAAGGAAATGCTGATCGTAACGAGAAAAAGTGCATCAAAATGAAGGAAATATGCATCGAAACAAAGGAAATATTGATCGTAATAAGAATGTGAGCATCAAAATGAAGGAAATATGCATCGAAACGAAGGCAATGTTGATCGTAACGAGAAAATGAGCATTAAAATGAAGGAAATATTCATCGAAACGAAGGAAATGTTGATCGTAACGAGAAGAGGAGAATCAAAACGAAGGAAATATGCATCAAAATAAAGGAAATATTTATCGTAACGAGAAAATGAGCATCAAAAAGAAGGAAATCTGCATCGAAACGAATGAAATGTTGATCGTAATAAGAAAAGAAGCATCATAATGAAGTAAATATGCATCGAAACGAATGAAATGCTGATAGTAACGAGAAAAAGTGCATCAAAATGATGGAAATATGCATCGAAACGAAGGAAATACTGATCGTAACGAGAAAATGAACGTCAAAATGAAAGAAATATGCATCGAAACGAAGGAAATAGTGATCGTAACGAGAAAATGAGCATTAAAATGAAGGAAATATTCATCGAAACGAAGGAAATATTGATCGTAATGAGAAAAGGAGCATCAAAACGAAGGAAATATGCATCGAAACGTAGGAAATGCTGATCGTAACGAGAAAATGAGCATTAAAATGAAGTAAATATTCATCGAAACGAAGGAAATGATGATCGTAATGAGAAAAGGAGCATCAAAATGAAGGAAATATGCATCGAAATAAAAGTAAATATTTTTTCGTAACGAGAAAACGAGCATCAAAAAGAAGGAAATCTGCATCGACACGAATGAAATATTGATCGTAACAAGAAAAGCAGTATCAAAATGAAGTAAATATACATCGAAACGAAGGAAATGTTGATCGTAACGAGAAAATGAGCTATAAAATGAAGGAAATATGTATCGAAA
Source organism: Pogostemon cablin (assembly GCA_023678885.1). Lineage (NCBI taxonomy): Eukaryota > Viridiplantae > Streptophyta > Magnoliopsida > Lamiales > Lamiaceae > Pogostemon > Pogostemon cablin. The sequence continues at coordinate 66,729 of JAHCLQ010000826.1, forward strand.
CCAAGGAAATATTGATCGTAACGAGAAAACAAGCATCAAAAAGAAGGAAATCTGCATCAAAACTAATGAAATGTTGATCGTAACAAGAAAAGGAGCATCAGAATTAATTAAATATGCATCGAAACGAAGGAAATACTGATCGTAACGAGAAAATGAGCAAAAATGAAGGAAATATGCATCGAAACGAAGGAAATATTAAACGTAACGAGAAAATGAACATCAAAATGAAGGAAATATGCATCGAACCAAAAGAAATATTGATCGTAACGAGATAATGAGAATCAAAATGAAGGAATATGCATCGAAACGAAGAAAATATTGATCGTAACGAGAAAATGAGCATTAAAATGAAGGAAATATGCATCGAAACGAAGGTAATGTTGATCGTAAAGAGAAAATGAGAATCAAAATGAAGGAAATATGCATCAAAATAAAGGAAATATTGATCGTAACGAGAAAACGAGCATCAAAATGAAGGAAATCTGCATCGAAACGAATGAAATGTTGATCGTAACAAGAAAAGGAGAATCAAAATGAAGTAAATATGCATCGAAACGAATGAAGTGCTGATAGTAACGAGAAAAAGTGCATCAAAATGATGGAAATATGCATCGAAACGAAGGAAATACTGATTGTAACGAGAAAATGAACGTCAAAATGAAGGAAATATGCATCGAAACGAAGGAAATATTGATCGTAACGAGATAATGAGAATCAAAATGATGGAAATATGCATCGAAACGAAGGAAATGTTAATCGTAATGAGAAAATGAGCAATAAAATGAAGGAAATATGCATCGAAACGAAGGTAATGTTGATCGTAAAGAGAAATAAGAATCAAAATGAAGGAAATATGCATCGAAACGAAGGAAATATTGATCGTAACGAGAAAATGAGCATAAAAAAGAAGGAAATCTGCATCGAAACGAATGAAATGTTGATCGTAACAAGAAAAGGAGCATCAAAATGAAGTAAATATGCATCAAAACGAAGGAAATGCTGATCGTAACGAGAAAAAGTTCATCAAAATAATGGAAATATGCATCGAAACAAAGGAAATGTTGATCGTAACAAGAAAAGAAGCGTCAAAATGAAGTAATTATACATCGAAACGAAGGAAATGCTGATCGTAATGAGAAAAAGTGCATAAAAATGAAGGAAATATGTATCGAAACAAATGAAATATTGATTGTAATGAGAAGTTGAGCATCAAAATGAAGGAAATATGCATCGAAATGAAGGAAATATTGATCGTAACGAGAAAGTGAGCATCAAAATGAAGGAAATATGCATCAAAATGAATGAAATGTTGATCGTAACGAGAAAATGAGCATTAAAATGAAAGAAATATTCATGGAAACGAAGGAAATGTTGATCGTAATGAGAGAAGGAGCATCAAAATGAAGGAAATATGCATCTAAACAAAGGAAATATTGATCATAACGAGAAAATGAGCATCAAAAAGAAGAAAATCTGTATCGAAACAAATGAAATGTTGATCGTAACAAGAAAAGAAGCATCAAAATGAAGTAAATATGCATCGAAACGAAGGAAATGATGATCGTAACGAGAAAATGAGCATCCAAATGAAGGAAATATGCATCGAAATGAAGGAAATATTGATTGTAACGAGAAAACGAGCATCAAAAAGAAGGAAATTTGCATTGAAACGAATGAAATATTGATCGTAAGAACAAAAGGAGCGTCAAAATGAAGTAAATATGAGTCGAAACGAAGGAAATACTGATCGTAACGAGAAAAAGAGCATCAAAATGAAGGAAATATGCATAGAAACGAAGGAAATACTGATCGTAACGAGAAAATGAACGTCAAAATGAAGGAAATATGCATCGAAACGAAGGAAATATTGATCATAACGAGAAAATGAGCATTAAAATGAAGGAAATATTCATCGAAACGAAGGAAATATTGATCGTAATGAGAAAAGGAGCATTAAAACGAAGGAAATACGCATCGAAACGAAGGAAATGCTGATCGTAACGAGAAAATGAGCATTAAAATAAGGAAATATTCATCGAAACGAAGGAAATGATGATCGTAATGAGAAAAGGAGAATCAAAACGAAGAAAATATGCATCGAAATAAAGTAAACATTGATCGTAACGAGAAAACGAGCATCAAAAAGAAGGAAATCTGCATCGAAACGAATGAAATATTGATCGTAACAAGAAAAGAGCATCAAAATAAAGTAAATATGTATCGAAACGAAGAAAATGCTGATCGTAATGAGAAAATGAGCAACAAAATGAAGGAAATATGTATCGAAACAAAGGAAATATTGATCGTAACGAGAAAACAAGCATCAAAAAGAAGGAAATCTGCATCAAAACGAATGAAATGTTGATCGTAACAAGAAAAGGAGCATCAAAATTAATTAAATATGCATCGAAACGAAGGAAATACTGATCGTAACGAGAAAATGAGCAACAAAATGAAGGAAATATTGATCGTAATGAGAAAATGAACTTCAAAATGAAGGAAATATGCATCGAAACGAAGAAAATATTGATCGTAACGAGATAATGAGAATCAAAATGAAGAAAATATGCATTGAAACGAAGGAAATGTTGATCGTAAAGATAAAATGAGCTTTAAAATGAAGGAAATATGCATCGAAACTAAGGTAATGTTGATCGTAAAGAGAAAATGAGAATCAAAATGAACGAAATATGCATCGAAACGAAAGAAATATTGATCGTAACGAGAAAACGAGCATAAAAAAGAAGGAAATCTGCATCGAAACGAATGAAATGTTTATCGTAACAAGAAAAGGAGCGTCAAAATGAAGTAAATATGCATCAAAACGGAGAAAATGCTGATCGTAACGGGAAAAAGTTCATCAAAATAAAGGAAATATGCATCGAAACGAAGGAAATGTTGATCGTAACGAGAAAACGAGCATCAAAAAGAAAGAAATCTGCATCGAAACAAATGACATGTTGATCGTAACAAGAAAAGAAGCGTCAAAATGAAGTAAATATGCATCGAAACGAAGGAAATGCTGATCGTAACGAGAAAATGAGCAACAAAAAGAATGAAATATGTATCAAAACGAATGAAATGTTGATCGTGACAAGAAAAGAAGCACCAAAATAAAGTAAATATGCATCGAAACGAAGGAAATGATGATCGTAACGAGAAAATGAGCATCCAAATGATGGAAATATGCATCGAAATGAAGGAAATATTAATCGTAACGAGAAAATGAGCATCAAAATGAAGGAAATATGCATCGAAAAGAAGGTAATGTTGATCGTAATGAGAAAATAAGCATTAAAACGAAGGAAATATGCATCGAAACAAAGGAAATATTGATCGTAACGAGAAAATGAGCATCAAAATGAAAGAAATATGCATCGAAACGAAGGAAATGTTGATCGTAATGAGAAAATAAGCATTAAAATGAAGGAAATATGCATCGAAATAAAGGTAATGTTGATCGTAAAAAGAAAATGAGAATCAAGACGAAGTAAATATTGATCGTATCGAGAAAACGAGCATCGAAAAGAAAGAAATCTGCATCGAAATGAATGAAAAGTTGATCGTAACAAGGAAAGGTGCACCAAAATGAAGTTAAATATGCATCGAAACGAAGGAAATGCTGATCGTAACGAGAAAATATGTATCCAAATGAAGGAAACATGCATCGAAACGAATGAAATATTGATCGTAACGAGAAAATGGGCATCAAAATGAAAGAAATATGCATCGAAACGAAGAAAATGTTAATCTTAATGAGAAAATGAGCTTTAAAATAAAGGAAATATGCATCGAAACGAAGGTAATGTTGATCGTAAAAAGAAAATGAGAATCTAAACGAAGTAAATATGCATCGAAACGAAGGAAATATTGATCGTAACGAGAAAACGAGCATCAAAAAGAAGGAAATTTGCAATGAAACGAATGAAATGTTGATCGTAACAAAAAAGGAGCATCAAAATGAAGTAAATATGCATTGAAACGAAGGAAATGCTGATCGTAACGAGAAAAAGTGCATCAAAATGAAGGAAATATGCATCGAAACGAAAGAAATATTGATCGTAATGAGAAAGTGAGCATCAAAATGAAGGAAATATGCATCGAAACGAAGGCAATGTTGATCGTAACGAGAAAATGAGCATTAAAATGAAGGAAATATTCATCGAAATGAAGGAAATATTGATCGTAATGAGAAAAGGAGAATCAAAACGAAGGATATATGCATCAAAATAAAGGAAATATTGATCGTAACGAGAAAACGAGCATCAAAAAGAAGGAAATCTGCATCAAAACGAATGAAATGTTGATCGTAACAAGAAAAGGAGCATCACAATGAAGTAAATATGCATCGAAACGAAGGAAAAGCTGATAGTAACGAGAAAAAGTGCATCAAAATGAAGGAAATATGCATCGAATTGAAGGAAATACTGATCGTAACGAGAAAATGAACGTCAAAATGAAAGAAATATGCAACGAAACGAAGGAAATAGTCATCGTAACGAGAAAATGAGCATTAAAATGAAGGAAATATTCATCGAAACGAAGGAAATATTGATCGTAATGAGAAAAGGAGCATCAAAATGAATGAAATATACATCGAAATAAAAGTAAATATTTTTTCGTAATGAGAAAACGAGCATCAAAAAGAAGGAAATCTGCATCGAAACGAATGAAATGTTGATCGTAACAAGAAAAGGAGAATCAAAATGAAGTAAATATGCATCGAAACGAATGAAGTGCTGATAGTAACGAGAAAAAGTACATCAAAATGATGGAAATATGCATCGAAACGAAGGAAATACTGATTGTAACGAGAAAATGAACGTCAAAATGAAGGAAATATGCATCGAAACGAAGGAAATATTGATCGTAACGAGATAATGAGAATCAAAATGATGGAAATATGCATCGAAACGAAGGAAATGTTAATCGTAATGAGAAAATGAGCAATAAAATGAAGGAAATATGCATCGAAACGAAGGTAATGTTGATCGTAAAGAGAAATAAGAATCAAAATGAAGGAAATATGCATCGAAACGAAGGAAATATTGATCGTAACGAGAAAATGAGCATAAAAAAGAAGGAAATCTGCATCGAAACGAATGAAATGTTGATCGTAACAAGAAAAGGAGCATCAAAATGAAGTAAATATGCATCAAAACGAAGGAAATGCTGATCGTAACGAGAAAAAGTTCATCAAAATAATGGAAATATGCATCGAAACAAAGGAAATGTTGATCGTAACAAGAAAAGAAGCGTCAAAATGAAGTAATTATACATCGAAACGAAGGAAATGCTGATCGTAATGAGAAAAAGTGCATAAAAATGAAGGAAATATGTATCGAAACAAATGAAATATTGATTGTAATGAGAAGTTGAGCATCAAAATGAAGGAAATATGCATCGAAATGAAGGAAATATTGATCGTAACGAGAAAGTGAGCATCAAAATGAAGGAAATATGCATCAAAATGAATGAAATGTTGATCGTAACGAGAAAATGAGCATTAAAATGAAAGAAATATTCATGGAAACGAAGGAAATATTGATCGTAATGAGAGAAGGAACATCAAAATGAAGGAAATATGCATCTAAACAAAGGAAATATTGATCATAACGAGAAAATGAGCATCAAAAAGAAGAAAATCTGTATCGAAACAAATGAAATGTTGATCGTAACAAGAAAAGAAGCATCAAAATGAAGTAAATATGCATCGAAACGAAGGAAATGATGATCGTAACGAGAAAATGAGCATCCAAATGAAGGAAATATGCATCGAAATGAAGGAAATATTGATTGTAACGAGAAAACGAGCATCAAAAAGAAGGAAATTTGCATTGAAACGAATGAAATATTGATCGTAAGAACAAAAGGAGCGTCAAAATGAAGTAAATATGAGTCGAAACGAATGAAATACTGATCGTAACGAGAAAAAGAGCATCAAAATGAAGGAAATATGCATCGAAACGAAGGAAATACTGATCGTAACGAGAAAATGAACGTCAAAATGAAGGAAATATGCATCGAAACGAAGGAAATATTGATCATAACGAGAAAATGAGCATTAAAATGAAGGAAATATTCATCGAAACGAAGGAAATATTGATCGTAATGAGAAAAGGAGCATTAAAACGAAGGAAATACGCATCGAAACGAAGGAAATGCTGATCGTAACGAAAAAATGAGCATTAAAATAAGGAAATATTCATCGAAACGAAGGAAATGATGATCGTAATGAGAAAAGGAGCATCAAAACGAAGAAAATATGCATCGAAATAAAGTAAACATTGATCGTAACGAGAAAACGAGCATCAAAAAGAAGGAAATCTGCATCGAAACGAATGAAATATTGATCGTAACAAGAAAAGAGCATCAAAATAAAGTAAATATGCATCGAAACGAAGAAAATGCTGATCGTAATGAGAAAATGAGCAACAAAATGTAGGAAATATGTATCGAAACAAAGGAAATATTGATCGTAACGAGAAAACAAGCATCAAAAAGAAGGAAATCTGCATCAAAACGAATGAAATGTTGATCGTAACAAGAAAAGGAGCATCAAAATTAATTAAATATGCATCGAAACGAAGGAAATACTAATCGTAACGAGAAAATGAGCAACAAAATGAAGGAAATATTGATCGTAATGAGAAAATGAACTTCAAAATGAAGGAAATATGCATCGAAACGAAGAAAATATTGATCGTAACGAGATAATGAGAATCAAAATGAAGAAAATATGCATTGAAACGAAGGAAATGTTGATCGTAAAGATAAAATGAGCTTTAAAATGAAGGAAATATGCATCGAAACTAAGGTAATGTTGATCGTAAAGAGAAAATGAGAATCAAAATGAACGAAATATGCATCGAAACGAAAGAAATATTGATCGTAACGAGAAAACGAGCATAAAAAAGAAGGAAATCTGCATCGAAACGAATGAAATGTTTATCGTAACAAGAAAAGGAGTGTCAAAATGAAGTAAATATGCATCAAAACGAAGAAAATGCTGATCGTAACGGGAAAAAGTTCATCAAAATAAAGGAAATATGCATCGAAACGAAGGAAATGTTGATCGTAACGAGAAAACGAGCATCAAAAAGAAAGAAATCTGCATCGAAACAAATGAAATGTTGATCGTAACAAGAAAAGAAGCGTCAAAATGAAGTAAATATGCATCGAAACGAAGGAAATGCTGATCGTAACGAGAAAATGAGCATCAAAAAGAAGGAAATATGTATCAAAACGAATGAAATGTTGATCGTAACAAGAAAAGAGCACCAAAATAAAGTAAATATGCATCGAAACGAAGGAAATGATGATCGTAACGAGAAAATGAGCATCCAAATGATGGAAATATGCATCGAAATGAAGGAAATATTAATCGTAACGAGAAAATGAGCATCAAAATGAAGGAAATATGCATCGAAAAGAAGGTAATGTTGATCGTAATGAGAAAATAAGCATTAAAACGAAGGAAATATGCATCGAAACAAAGGAAATATTGATCGTAACGAGAAAATGAGCATCAAAATGAAAGAAATATGCATCGAAACGAAGGAAATGTTGATCGTAATGAGAAAATAAGCATTAAAATGAAGGAAATATGCATCGAAATAAAGGTAATGTTGATCGTAAAAAGAAAATGAGAATCAAGACGAAGTAAATATTGATCGTATCGAGAAAACGAGCATCGAAAAGAAAGAAATCTGCATCGAAATGAATGAAAAGTTGATCGTAACAAGGAAAGGTGCACCAAAATGAAGTTAAATATGCATCGAAACGAAGGAAATGCTGATCGTAACGAGAAAATATGTATCCAAATGAAGGAAACATGCATCGAAACGAATGAAATATTGATCGTAACGAGAAAATGGGCATCAAAATGAAAGAAATATGCATCGAAACGAAGAAAATGTTAATCTTAATGAGAAAATGAGCTTTAAAATAAAGGAAATATGCATCGAAACGAAGGTAATGTTGATCGTAAAAAGAAAATGAGAATCTAAACGAAGTAAATATGCATCGAAACGAAGGAAATATTGATCGTAACGAGAAAACGAGCATCAAAAAGAAGGAAATTTGCAATGAAACGAATGAAATGTTGATCGTAACAAAAAAGGAGCATCAAAATGAAGTAAATATGCATTGAAACGAAGGAAATGCTGATCGTAACGAGAAAAAGTGCATCAAAATGAAGGAAATATGCATCGAAACGAAGGAAATATTGATCGTAATGAGAAAGTGAGCATCAAAATGAAGGAAATATGCATCGAAACGAAGGCAATGTTGATCGTAACGAGAAAATGAGCATTAAAATGAAGGAAATATTCATCGAAATGAAGGAAATATTGATCGTAATGAGAAAAGGAGAATCAAAACGAAGGATATATGCATCAAAATAAAGGAAATATTGATCGTAACGAGAAAACGAGCATCAAAAAGAAGGAAATCTGCATCAAAACGAATGAAATGTTGATCGTAACAAGAAAAGGAGCATCACAATGAAGTAAATATGCATCGAAACGAAGGAAAAGCTGATAGTAACGAGAAAAAGTGCATCAAAATGAAGGAAATATGCATCGAATTGAAGGAAATACTGATCGTAACGAGAAAATGAACGTCAAAATGAAAGAAATATGCAACGAAACGAAGGAAATAGTCATCGTAACGAGAAAATGAGCATTAAAATGAAGGAAATATTCATCGAAACGAAGGAAATATTGATCGTAATGAGAAAAGGAGCATCAAAATGAATGAAATATACATCGAAATAAAAGTAAATATTTTTTCGTAACGAGAAAACGAGCATCAAAAAGAAGGAAATCTGCATTGACACAAATGAAATATTGACGTAACAAGAAAAGGAGTATCAAGATGAAGTAAATATGCATCGAAACGAAAGAAATGCTGATCGTAACGAGAAAGTGAGCAACAAAATAAAGGAAATATGTATAAAAACCAAGGAAATATTGATCGTAACGAGAAAACAAGCATCAAAAAGAAGGAAATCTGGATCAAAACGAATTAAATGTTGATCGTAACATGAAAAGGAGCATCAAAATTAATTAAATATGCATCGAAACGAAAGAAATACTGATCGTAACGAGAAAATGAGCAACAAAATGAAGGAAATATGCATCGAAACGAAGGAAATATTTAACGTAACGAGAAAATGAACATCAAAATGAAGGAAATATGCATGGAAACAAATAAAATATTGATCGTAACGAGATAATGAGAATCAAAATGAAGGAATATGCATCGAAACGAAGAAAATGTTGATCTAAACGAGAAAATGAGCATTAAAATGAAGGAAATATGCATCGAAACGAAGGTAATATTGATCGTAAAGAGAAAATGAGAATCAAAATGAAGGAAATATGCATCAAAATAAAGGAATATTGATCGTAACGAGAAAACGAGTATCAAAATGAAGGAAATCTACGTCGAAACGAATGAAATGTTGATCGTAACAAGAAAAGGAGAATCAAAATGAAATAAATATGCATCGAAACGAAGGAAATGCTAATAGTAACAAGAAAAAGTGCATCAAAATGAAGGAAATATGCATATAAACGAAGGAAATACTGATTGTAACGAGAAAATGAACGTCAAAATGAAGGAAATATGCATCGAAATGAAGGAAATATTGATCGTAACAAGAAAATGAGAATCAAAATGTCGGAAATATGCATCGAAACGAAGGTAATGTTGATCGTAAAGAGAAATAAGAATTAAAATGAAGGAAATATGCATCGAAACGAAGGAAATATTGATCGTAACCAGAAAATGAGCATAAAAAAAGAAGGAAATCTGCATCGAAACGAATAAAATGTTGATCGTAACAAGAAAAGGAGCGTCAAAATGAAGTAAATATGCATCAAAACGAAGGAAATGCTGATCGTAACGAGAAAAAGTTCATTAAAATATAGGAAATATGCATCGAAACAAAGGAAATATTGATCGTAACAAGAAAAGAAGCGTCAAAATGAAGTAAATATACATCGAAACGAAGGAAATGCTGATCGTAACGGGAAAAAGTGCATAAAAATAAAGGAAATATACATCGAAACAAAGGAAATATTGATCGTAATGAGAAAGTGAGCATAAAATGAAGTAAATATGCATCGAAATGAAGGAAATATTGATCGTAACGAGAAAGTGAGCATCAAAATGAAGGAAATATGCATCGAAACCAAGGAAATGTTGATCGTAACGAGAAAATGAGCATTAAAATGAAGGAAATATCATAGAAACGAAGGAAATATTGATCGCAACGAGAAAATGAGCATCAAAATGAAAGAAATATGCATCGAAACGAAGGAAATGTTGATCGTAACGAGAAAATGAGCATTAAAATGAAAGAAATATTCATGGAAATGAAGGAAATGTTGATCGTAATGAGAGTAGGAGCATCAAAATGAAAGAAATATGCATCTAAACAAAGGAAATATTGATCATAACGAGAAAATGAGCATAAAAAAGAAGTAAATCTGTATCGAAACAAATGAAATGTTGATCGTAACAAGAAAAGAAGCATCAAAATGAAGTAAATATGCATCGAAACGAAGGAAATGATGATCGTAACGAGAAAATGAGCATCCAAATGAAGGAAATATGCATCGAAACGAAGGAAATATTAATCGTAACGAGAAAATGAGCATCAAAATGAAGGAAATATGTATCGAAAAGAAGGTAATGTTGATCATAATGAGAAAATGAGCATCAAAACGCAGGAAATATGCATCGAAACAAAGGAAATATTGATCGTAACAAGAAAATGAGCATAAAATTGAAAGAAATATGCATCGAAACGAAGGAAATGTTGATCGTAACGAGAAAATAAGCATTAAAATGAAGGAGATATGCATCGAAACGAAGGTAATGTTGATTGTAAAAAGAAAATGAGAATCAAAACGAAGGAAATATTCATCGAAACGAATGAAAAATTTATCGTAACAAGAAAAGGTGCATCAAAATGAAGTTAAATATGCATCGAAATGAAGGAAATGTTGATCGTAACGAGAAAATGTGTATCCAAATGAAGGAAATATGCATCAAAACGAAGGAAATATTGATCGTAACGAGAAAATGGGCATCAAAATGAAATAAATATGCATCGAAACGAAGGAAATGTTGATCGTAATGAGAAAAGGAGAATTAAAACGAAGGAAATATGCATCAAAATAAAGCAAATATTGATAGTAACGAGAAAACGAGCATCAAAAAGAAGAAAATCTGCATCGAAACGAATGAAATGTTGATCGTAACAAGAAAAGGAGCTTCACAATGAAGTAATTATACATCGAAACGAAGGAAATGCTGATAGTAACGAGAAAAAGTGCATCAAAATGAAGAAAATATGCATCGAAACGAAGGAAATACTAATCGTAACGAGCAAATGAACATCAAAATGAAGGAAATATGCATCGAAACGAAGGAAATATTGATCGTAACGAGAAATGAGCATTAAAATGAAGGAAATATTCATCGAAACGAAGGAAATATTGATCGTAATGAGAAAAGGAGCATCAAAACGAAGGAAATATGCATCGAAACGAATGAAATGCTGATCGTAACGATAAGATGAGCATTAAAATGAAAGAAATATTCATCGAAACGAAGGAAATGATGATCGTAATGAGAAAAGGAGCATCAAAACGAAGGAAATATGCATCGAAATAAAGTAAATATTTTTTCATAACGAGAAAACGAGCATCTAAAAGAAGGAAATCTGCCTCGAAACGAATGAAATATTGATCGTAGCAACAAAAGGAGCATCAAAATAAAGTAAATATGCATCGAAACGAAGGAAATGCTGATCGTAACGAGAAAATGAGCAACAAAATGAAGGAAATATGTATCGAAACCAAGGAAATATTGATCGTAATGAGAAAACAAGCATAAAAAAAAGGAAATCTGCATCAAAACGAATGAAATGTTGATCGTAACAAGAAAAGGAGCATCAAAATTAATTAAATATGCATCGAAACGAAAGAAATACTGATCGTAACGAGAAAATAAGCAACAAAATGAAGGAAATATGCATCGAAACGAAGGAAATATTGATCGTAATGAGAAAATGAACTTCAAAATGAAGGAAATATGCATCGAAACGAAGGAAATATTGATTGTAACGAGATAATGAGAATCAAAATGAAGAAAATATGCACCAAAACGAAGTAAATGTTGATCGTAATGAGAAAATGAGCTTTAAAATGAAGGAAATATGCATCGAAACGAAGGTAATGTTGATCCTAAAGAGAAAATGAGAATCAAAATGAAGGAAATATGCATCGAAACGAAGGAAATATTGATCGTAACGAGAAAACGAGCATAAAAAAGAAGGAAATCTGCATCGAAACGAATGAAATGTTTATCGTAACAAGAAAAGAAGCGTCAAAATGAAGTAAATATGCATCAAAACGAAGAAAATGCTGATCGTAACGAGAAAAAGTTCATCAAAATAAAGGAAATATGCATCGAAACGAAGGAAATATTGATCATAACGAGAAAACGAGCATAAAAAAGAAGGAAATCTGCATCGAAACGAATGAAATGTTGATCGTAACAAGAAAAGAAGCGTCAAAATGAAGTAAATATGCATCGAAACGAAGGAAATACTGATCGTAACGAGAAAATGAGCATCAAAAAGAAGGAAATATGTATCGAAACGAATGAAATGTTGATCGTAACAAGAAAAGAAGCATCAAAATGAAGTAAATATGCATCGAAACGAAGGAAATGATTATCGTAACGAGAAAATAAGCATCCAAATGAAGGAAATATGCATCGAAACGAAGGAAATATTAATCGTAACGAGAAATGAGCATCAAAATGAAGGAAATATGCATCGAAAATAAGGTAATGTTGATCGTAATGAGAAAATGAGCATCAAAACGAAGGAAATATGCATCGAAACAAAGGAAATATTGATCGTAACAAGAAAATGTGCATCAAAATGAAAGAAATATGCATCGAAACGAAGGAAATGTTATTCGTAACGAGAAAATAAGCATTAAAATGAAGGAAATATGCATCGAAATGAAGGTAATGTTGATCGTAAAAAGAAAATGAGAATCAAAACGAAGGAAATGCTGATCGTAACGAGAAAATGAGCATCAAAATGAAGGAAATATGCATCGAAATAAAAGTAAATATTTTTTCGTAACGAGAAAACGAGCATCAAAAAGAAGAAAATCTGCATCGACACAAATGAAATATTGATCGTAACAAGAAAAGGAGTATCAAAATAAAATAAATATGCATCGAAACGAAGGAAATACTGATCGTAACGAGAAAATGAGCAACAAAATGAAGGAAATATGTATCGAAACCAAGGAAATATTGATCGTAACGAGAAAACAAGCATTAAAAAGAAGGAAATCTGCATCAAAACGAATGAAATGTTGATCGTAACAAGAAAAGGAGCATCAAAATTAATTAAATATGCATCGAAACGAAGGAAATACTGATCGTAACGAGAAAATGAGCAACAAAATGAAGGAAATATGCATCGAAACGAAGGAAATATTGATCGTAATGAGAAAATGAACTTCAAAATTAAGGAAATATGCATCGAAACGAAGAAAATATTGATCGTAACGAGATAATGAGAATCAAAATGAAAAAAATATGCATTGAAACGAAGGAAATGTTGATCGTAAAGATAAAATGAGCTTTAAAATGAAGGAAATATGCATCGAAACTAAGGTAATGTTGATCGTAAAGAGAAAATGAGAATCAAAATGAACGAAATATGCATCGAAACGAAAGAAATATTGATCGTAACGAGAAAACGAGCATAAAAAAGAAGGAAATCTGCATCGAAACGAATGAAATGTTTATCGTAACAAGAAAAGGAGCGTCAAAATGAAGTAAATATGCATCAAAACGAAGAAAATGCTGATCGTAACGGGAAAAAGTTCATCAAAATAAAGGAAATATGCATCGAAACGAAGGAAATGTTGATCGTAACAAGAAAACGAGCATCAAAAAGAAAGAAATCTGCATCGAAACAAATGAAATGTTGATCGTAACAAGAAAAGAAGCGTCAAAATGAAGTAAATATGCATCGAAACGAAGGAAATGCTGATCGTAACGAGAAAATGAGCATCAAAAAGAAGGAAATATGTATCAAAACGAATGAAATGTTGATCGTAACAAGAAAAGAGCACCAAAATAAAGTAAATATGCATCGAAACGAAGGAAATGATGATCGTAACGAGAAAATGAACATCCAAATGATGGAAATATGCATCGAAATGAAGGAAATATTAATCGTAACGAAAAAATGAGCATCAAAATGAAGGAAATATGCATCGAAAAGAAGGTAATGTTGATCGTAATGAGAAAATAAGCATTAAAACGAAGGAAATATGCATCGAAACAAAGGAAATATTGATCGTAACGAGAAAATGAGCATCAAAATGAAAGAAATATGCATCGAAACGAAGGAAATGTTGATCGTAATGAGAAAATAAGCATTAAAATGAAGGAAATATGCATCGAAATAAAGGTAATGTTGATCGTAAAAAGAAAATGAGAATCAAGACGAAGTAAATATTGATCGTATCGAGAAAACGAGCATCGAAAAGAAAGAAATCTGCATCGAAATGAATGAAAAGTTGATCGTAACAAGGAAATGTGCACCAAAATGAAGTTAAATATGCATCGAAACGAAGGAAATGCTGATCGTAACGAGAAAATATGTATCCAAATGAAGGAAACATGCATCGAAACGAATGAAATATTGATCGTAACGAGAAAATGGGCATCAAAATGAAAGAAATATGCATCGAAACGAAGAAAATGTTAATCTTAATGAGAAAATGAGCTTTAAAATAAAGGAAATATGCATCGAAACGAAGGTAATGTTGATCGTAAAAAGAAAATGAGAATCTAAACGAAGTAAATATGCATCGAAACGAAGGAAATATTGATCGTAACGAGAAAACGAGCATCAAAAAGAAGGAAATTTGCAATGAAACGAATGAAATGTTGATCGTAACAAAAAAGGAGCATCAAAATGAAGTAAACATGCATTGAAACGAAGGAAATGCTGATCGTAACGAGAAAAAGTGCATCAAAATGAAGGAAATATGCATCGAAACGAAGGAAATATTGATCGTAATGAGAAAGTGAGCATCAAAATGAAGGAAATATGCATCGAAACGAAGGCAATGTTGATCGTAACGAGAAAATGAGCATTAAAATGAAGGAAATATTCATGGAAATGAAGGAAATATTGATCGTAATGAGAAAAGGATAATCAAAACGAAGGATATATGCATCAAAATAAAGGAAATATTGATCGTAACGAGAAAACGAGCATCAAAAAGAAGGAAATCTGCATCAAAACGAATGAAATGTTGATCGTAACAAGAAAAGGAGCATCACAATGAAGTAAATATGCATCGAAACGAAGGAAAAGCTGATAGTAACGAGAAAAAGTGCATCAAAATGAAGGAAATATGCATCGAATTGAAGGAAATACTGATCGTAACGAGAAAATGAACGTCAAAATGAAAGAAATATGCAACGAAACGAAGGAAATAGTCATCGTAACGAGAAAATGAGCATTAAAATGAAGGAAATATTCATCGAAACGAAGGAAATATTGATCGTAATGAGAAAAGGAGCATCAAAATGAATGAAATATACATCGAAATAAAAGTAAATATTTTTTCGTAACGAGAAAACGAGCATCAAAAAGAAGGAAATCTGCATTGACACAAATGAAATATTGACGTAACAAGAAAAGGAGTATCAAGATGAAGTAAATATGCATCGAAACGAAAGAAATGCTGATCGTAACGAGAAAGTGAGCAACAAAATGAAGGAAATATGTATCGAAACCAAGGAAATATTGATCGTAACGAGAAAACAAGCATCAAAAAGAAGGAAATCTGGATCAAAACGAATTAAATATTGATCGTAACATGAAAAGGAGCATCAAAATTAATTAA
>JAHCLQ010000827.1:0-101546 GCA_023678885.1 Pogostemon cablin
AACCATGATAAAGAAAATTTGCATCATGATGAAGAAAATGATCATCATGAAGAAGAAAATATGCATCATGATGAAGAAAATGAGCAATATGCATCATGATGAAGAAAATATGCATGATGATAAAGAAAATAGGCATCAGAAAGAAGAAAATATGCATCATGATGAAGAAAATGAGCATCACAATAAAGGAATATGCATCATGATGAAGAAAATATGCATCACGATGAAGAAATATGTAAAACTATGAAGAACATATCCATCATGATGAAGGAAATGAGAATAATGATGAATAAAATGAGCATCATGATGAAAAATGAGTATCATGATGAAGAAAATATGCATCATGATGAAGGAAAAGAGCATCTGATGAAGGAAATGGCATCATGATGTTGGAATTAGCATCATGATGAAAGAAAAGAGCAACATGTTGAAGGAAATGAGCATCACGATGAAGGGAATATGCATCATAATTAAACAAAATGAGCATCATGACGTAGGAAATAAGCATTATGATGAAGAAAATAAGCATCATGATGAAGAAAATATGCATCATGAGGAAAAAAAGAGAATCATGATGTAGAAAATGAGCATCATGATGAAGAAAATAAACCTCATTATAAGAAAATATGCATCATAATGAAGGAAATGAGCATCATGATGTTGGAAATTAGCATCATGATAAAAGAAAACAGGTATTATGATGAAGGAAATGCATCATGATGAAGAAAATGAGCATCATGATGAAGAAAATATGCATCATAATGAAGAAAATAAGCATCGTGATGAAAAAAATGCATCATGATGAAGAAAATAAGCATCACGATGAAAGAAAATGATCATCATTATGAAGGAAATGAGCATCATGATGAAGAAAAATATGCATCATGATGAAGAAAATATGCATCATGATGAAGAAAATGAGCATTATGATGAAGAAAATGTGCATCATGATAAAGAAAATGAGCATCATGATGAAGAAATGAGCATCATGATGAAGAAAAATATGCATCATGATGAATAAAATATGCATCATGATGAAGAAAAATGAGCATCATGATGAAGAAAATATGCATCATGATGTAGAAAATGAATATCATGATGAAGGAAATGAGCATCATGTTAAGAAAAATGAGCATCATGACGATGAAAATATGCATCATGATGAAGGAAATATGCATCGTGATGAAGAAAATATGCATCACAATGAAAAAAAATTAGCATCATGATGAAGAAAATGAGCATCATGATGAAAGTAAATGAGCATCATGATGAAGAAAATAACCGTCATGATGAAGAAAATATGCATCGTGATGAAGAAAATATGCAATATGATGAAGAAAATACTCATCATGATGAATAAAACGAGCATCATGATGAAGAAAATATGCATCGTGATGAAGAAAGTACACATCATGACGTAGGAAATAAGCATCATGGTGAACAAAATATGCATCATGATGAAGGAAATGAACATCGCGATAAAGAAATTAGCTTCATGATGAAGGAAATGAGGATCGCGATGAAAGAAATGAGCATTACGATGAAGAAAATGAGCATCACGATGAAGAACATACACACCATGATGACGAAGAAAATATGCATAATAATGAAGAAAATATGCATCAAGATGAAGGAAATGGGCATCATGATGAATAAAATGAGCTTCATGATGAAGAAAATAAGCATAATGATGAAGAAATTGAGTATCATGATGAAGAAAATGAGCATCATGATGAAGAAAATTAGAACCATGATAAAGAAAATATGCATCATGATGAAGAAAATGATCATCATGATGAAGAAAATATGCATTATGATGAAGAAAATGAGCAATATGCGTCATGATAAGAAAAATGCATGATGATGAAGAAGAAATATGCATCATAAAGAAGAAAATATGCATCATGATGAAGAAAATGATGGAAGCATCACAATTAAGGAAATATGCATCATGATGAAGAAAATATGCATCATGATGAAAAATAAGCATCACGATGAGGAAATATACAAAACGATGAAGAACATATGCATCATGATGAAGGAAATGAGCATAATGATGAAGAAAATGAGCATCATGATGAAGAAAATGAGCATCATGATGAAGGAAATGAACATCATGATGAAGAAAATATGCATCATGATGAAGGAAATGAACATCATGATGAAGGAAATGAACATCGCGATGAAGAAATTAGCATCATGATGAAGGAAAATGAGGATCACTATGAATGAATGAGCATTACGATGAAGAAAATAAGCATCTCGATGAAGAACATACGCATCATGATGAAGAAAATGAACATCATGATGAAGAAAATACGCATAATGATGAAGAAAATGAGCATCATGATGAAGAAAATGAGCATCATGATGATGAAAATGAGAATCCATGATAAAGAAAATGATCATCATGAAGAAGAAAATATGCATCATGATGAAGAAAATGAGCAATATGCATCATGATGAAGAAAATATGCATGATGATAAAGAAAATAGGCATCAAAAAGAGAAAATATGCATCATGATGAAGAAAATGAGCATCACAATGAAGGGAATATGCATCATGATGAAGAAAATATGCATCACGATGAAGGAAATATGTAAAACTATGAAGAAAATATCCATCATGATGAAGGAAATGAGAATAATGATGAATAAAATGAGCATCATGATGAAGAAAATGAGTATCATGATGAAGAAAATATGCGTCATGATGAAGGAAAAAGAGCATCTGATGAAGGAAATGAGCATCATGATGTTGGAAATTAGCATCATGATGAAAGAAAAGAGCAACATTTGAAGGAAATGAGCATCACGATGAAGGGAATATGCATCATAATTAAACAAAATGAGCATCATGACGTAGAAATAAGCATTATGATGAAGAAAATAAGCATCATGATGAAGAAAATATGCATCATGAGGAAAAAAATGAGAATCATGATGTAGAAAATGAGCATCATGATGAAGAAAATAAACCTCATTATAAAGAAAATATGCATCATAATGAAGAAATGAGCATCATGATGTTGGAAATTAGCATCATGATAAAAAAAAAACAGTATTATGATGAAGGAAATAAGCATCATGATGAAGAAAATGAGCATCATGATGAAGAAAAATGCATCATAATGAAGAAAATAAGCATCGTGATGAAAAAATGCATCATGATGAAGAAAAAAGCATCACGATGAAGAAAATGATCATTATGAAGGAAATGATGCATCATGATGAAGAAAAATATGCATCATGATGAAGAAAATATGCATCATGATGAAGAAAATGAGCATTATGATGAAGAAAATGTGCATCATGATAAAAAAAATGAGCATCATGATGAAGAAATGAGCATCATGATGAAGAAAAATATGCATCATGATGAAGAAAATATGAATCATGATGAAGAAAATATGCATCATGATGAAGAAAATGAGCAATATGCATCATGATAAGAAAAAATGCATCATGATGAAGGAAATATGCATCAGAAAGAAGAAAATAATGCATCATGATGAAGAAAATATGGAAGCATCACAATGAAGGAAATATGCATCATGATGAAGAAAATATGCATCATATGAAAAAATAAGCATCACGATGAAGGAAATATACAAAACGATGAAGAACATATGCATCATGATGAAGAAAATGAGCATAATGATGAAGAAAATGAGCATCATGATGAAGAAATGAGCATCATGATGAAGAAAATGAGCATCATGATGAAGAAAATATGCATCATGATGAAGGCAAATGAACATCATGATGAAGGAAATGAACATCGCGATGAAGAAATTAGCATCATGATGATGGAAATGAGGATCGCTATGAATGAAAAGAGCATTACGATGAAGAAAATAAGCATCTCGATGAAGAACATACCACCATGATGATGAAAATATGCATATGATGAAGAAAATCATCATGATGAAGAAAATGGGCATCATGATGAAGAAAATGAGCTTCATGATGAAGAAAATAAGCATAATGATGAAGAAAATGAGCATCATGATGAAGAAAATGAGCATCATGATGATGAAGAAGAGAACCATGATAAAGAAAATATGCATCATGATGAAGAAAATGATCATCATGAAGAAGAAAATATGCATCATGATGAAGAAAATGAGCAATATGCATCATGATGAAGAAAATATGCATGATGATGAAGAAAATAGGCATCAGAAAGAAGAAAATATGATCTCATGATGAAGAAAATGAGCATCACAATAAAGGGAATATGCATCATGATGAAGAAAATATGCATCACGATGAAGGAAAATATGCAAAACTATGAAGAAATATCCATCATGATGAAGGAAATGAGAATATGATGAATAAAATGAGCATCATGATGAAGAAAATGATATCATGATGAAGAAAATATGCATCATGATGAAGAAAAGAGCATCATGATGAAGAAATTGCATCATGATGTTGGAAATTAGCATCATGATGAAAGAAAAGAGCAACATGTTGAAGGAAATGAGCATCACGATGAAGGAAAATATGCATCATAATTAAACAAAATGAGCATCATGATGAAGGAAATAAGCATTATGATGAAGAAAATAAGCATCATGATGAAGAAAATATGCATCATGATGAAAAAAATGAGAATCATGATTTAGAAAATGAGCATCATGATGAAGAAAATAAACCTCATGATAAAGAAAATATGCATCATAATGAAGAAAATGAGCATCATGATGATTGGAAATTAGCATCATGATGAAAGAAAACAGGTATTATGATGAAGGAAATAAGCATCATGATGAAGAAAATGAGCATCATGATGAAGAAAATATGCATCATAATGAAGAAAATAAGCATCGTGATGAAAAAAAAAGCATCATGATGAAGAAAATAAGCATCACGATGAAGAAAATGATCATCATTATGAAGGAAATGAGCATCATGATGAAGAAAAATATGCATCATGATGAAGAAAATATGCATCATGATGAAGAAAATGAGCATTATGATGAAGAAAATGTGCATCATGATAAAGAAAATGAGCATCATGATGAAGGAAATGAGCATCATGATGAAGAAAAATATGCATCATGATGAATAAAATATGCATCATGATGAAGAAAATGAGCATCATGATGAAGAAAATATGCATCATGATGTAGAAAATGAATATCATGATGAAGGAAATGAGCATCATGTTAAGAAAAAATGAGCATCATGACGATGAAAATATGCATCATGATGAAGGAAATATGCATCGTGATGAAAGAAAATATGCATCACAATGAAAAAAATTAGCATCATGATGAAGAAAATGAGCATCATGATGAAGTAAATGAGCATCATGATGAAGAAAATAACCGTCATGATGAAGAAAATATGCATCGTGATGAAGAAAATATGCAATATGATGAAGAAAATACTCATCATGATGAATAAAACGAGCATCATGATGAAGAAAATATGCATCGTGATGAAGAAAGTACACATCATGATGTAGGAAATAAGCATCATGGTGAACAAAATATGCATCATGATGAAGGAAATGAACATCGCGATAAAGAAATTAGCTTCATGATGAAGGAAATGAGGATCGCGATGAAAGAAATGAGCATTACGATGAAAAAAATGAGCATCACGATGAAGAACATACACACCATGACGAAGAAAATATGCATAATAATGAAGAAAATATGCATCAAGATGAAGGAAATGGGCATCATGATGAATAAAAATGAGCTTCATGATGAAGAAAATAAGCATAATGATGAAGAAATTGAGTATCATGATGAAGAAAATGAGCATCATGATGAAGAAAATTAGAACCATGATAAAGAAAATATGCATCATGATGAAGAAAATGATCATCATGATGAAGAAAATATGCATTATGATGAAGAAAATGAGCAATATGCGTCATGATAAGAAAATATGCATGATGATGAAGAAATATGCATCAGAAAGAAGAAAATATGCATCATGATGAAAAAATGATGGAAGCATCACAATTAAGGAAATATGCATCATGATGAAGAAAATATGCATCATGATGAAAAAATAAGCATCACGATGAGGGAAATATACAAAACGATGAAGAACATATGCATCATGATGAAGAAAATGAGCATCATGATGAAGAAAATGAGCATCATGATGAAGAAATGAACATCATGATGAAGAAAATATGCATCATGATGAAGGAAATAAACATCATGATGAAGGAAAATGAACATCGCGATGAAGAAAATAGCATCATGATGAAGGAAATGAGGATCGCTATGAATGAAAATGAGCATTACGATGAAGAAAATAAGCATCTCGATGAAGAACATAGCATCATGATGATGAAAATATGCATAATGATGAAGAAAATACGCATCATGATGAAGAAAATGGGCATCATGATGAAGAAAATGAACTTCGTGATGAAGAAAATACGCATAATGATGAAGAAAATGAAAGCATCATGATGAAGAAAATGAGCATCATGATGATGAAGAATGAGAACCATGATAAAGAAAATTTGCATCATGATGAAGAAAATGATCATCATGAAGAAGAATATGCATCATGATGAAGAAAATGAGCAATATGCATCATGATGAAGAAAATATGCATCATGATAAAGAAAATAGGCATCATGAAAAAAAAAATATGCATCATGATGAAGAAAATGAGCATCACAATAAAGGAATATGCATCATGATGAAGAAAATATGCATCACGATGAAGGAAATATGTAAAACTATGAAGAACATATCCATCATGATGAAGGAAATGAGAATAATGATGAATAAAATGAGCATCATGATGAAGAAAATGAGCATCATGATGAAGAAAATATGCATCATGATGAAGGAAAAGACCATCTGATGAAGGAAATGAGCATCATGATGTTGGAAATTAGCATCATGATGAAAGAAAAGAGCAACATGATGAAGAAATGAGCATCATCGATTAAAAAAAATGGGAATATGCATCATAATTAACAAAATGAGCATCATGACGTAGAAATAAGCATTATGATGAAGAAAATAAGCATCATGATGAAGAAAATATGCATCATGATGAAAAAAAATGAGAATCATGATTTAGAAAATGAGCATCATGATGAAGAAAATAAACCTCATTATAAAGAAAATATGCATCATAATGAAGGAAATGAGCATCATGATGTTGGAAATTAGCATCATGATAAAAGAAAACAGGTATTATGATGAAGGAAATAAGCATCATGATGAAGAAAATAAGCATCATGATGAAGAAAATATGCATCATAATGAAGAAAATAAGCATCGTGATGAAAAAATGCATCATGATGAAGAAAATAAGCATCACGATGAAGAAAATGATCATCATTATGAAGGAAATGAGCATCATGATGAAGAAAATATGCATCATGATGAAGAAAATATGCATCATGATGAAGAAAATGAGAATTATGATGAAGAAAATGTGCATCATGATAAAGAAAAATGAGCATCATGATGAAGGAAATGAGCATCATGATGAAGAAAAATAGCATCATGATGAAGAAAATATGCATCATGATTAGAAAATGAATATCATGATGAAGAAATAGCATCATGTTAAGAAAAATGAGCATCATGACGATGAAAATATGCATCATGATGAAGGAAATATGCATCGTGATGAAGAAAATATGCATCACAATGAAAAAATTAGCATCATGATGAAGAAAATGAGCATCATGATGAAGTAAATGAGCATCATGATGAAGAAAATACCATCATGATGAAGAAAATATGCATCGTGATGAAAAATATGCAATATGATGAAGAAAATACTCATCATGATGAATAAAACGAGCATCATGATGAAGAAAATATGCATCATGATGAAGAAATACACACATCATGATGTAGGAAATAAGCATCATGTGAACAAAATATGCATCATGATGAAGGAAATGAACATCGCGATGAAAGAAATTAGCTTCATGATGAAGGAAATGAGGATCGCGATGAAAGAAATGAGCATTACGATGAAGAAAATGAGCATCACGATGAAAACATACACACCAAGATGAAGAAAATATGCATAATAATGAAGAAAATATGCATCAAGATGAAGGAAATGGGCATCATGATGAATAAAATGAGCTTCATGATGAAGAAAATAAGCATAATGATGAAGAAAATTGAGTATCATGATGAAGAAAATGAGCATCATGATGAAGAAAATAAGAACCATGATAAAGAAATATGCATCATGATGAAGAAAATGATCATCATGATGAAGAAAATATGCATTATGATGAAGAAAATGAGCAATATGCGTCATGATAAGAAAATATGCATGATGATGAAGGAAATATGCATCAGAAAGAAGAAAATATGCATCATGATGAAGAAAATGATGGAAGCATCACAATTAAGGAAATATGCATCATGATGAAGAAAATATGCATCATGATGAAAAAATAAGCATCACGATGAGGGAAATATACAAAACGATGAAGAAACATATGCATCATGATGAAGAAAATGAGCATCATGATGAAGAAAATGAGCATCATGATGAAGAAAATGAGCATCATGATGAAGGAAATGAACATCATGATGAAGAAAATATGCATCATGATGAAGGAAATGAACATCATGATGAAGGAAATGAACATCGCGATGAAGAAATTAGCATCATGATGATGGAAATGAGGATCGCTATGAATGAAATGAGCATTACGATGAAGAAAATAAGCATCTCGATGAAGAACATACGCCCCATGATGATGAAAATATGCATAATGATGATGAAAATACGCATCATGATGAAGAAAATGGGCATCATGATGAAGAAACTGAGCTTCGTGATGAAGAAAATACGCATAATGATGAAGAAAATGAGCATCATGATGAAGAAAATGAGCATCATGATGATGAAGATGAGAACCATGATAAAGAAAATTTGCATCATGATGAAGAAAATGATCATCATGAAGAAGAAAATATGCATCATGATGAAGAAAATGAGCAATATGCATCATGATGAAGAAAATATGCATGATGATAAAGAAAATAGGCATCAGAAAGAAGAAAATATGTCTCATGATGAAGAAAATGAGCATTACAATAAAGGGAATATGCATCATGATGAAGAAAATATGCATCACGATGAAGGAAATATGTAAAACTATGAAGAACATATCCATCATAATGAAGGAAATGAGAATAATGATGAATAAAATGAGCATCATGATGAAGAAAATGAGTATCATGATGAAGAAAATATGTGTCATGATGAAGGAAAAGAGCATCTGATGAAGGAAATTGGCATCATGATGTTGGAAATTAGCATCATGATGAAAGAAAAGAGCAACATGTTGAAGGAAATGAGCATCACGATGAAGGGAATATGCATCATAATTAAACAAAATGAGCATCATGACGTAGGAAATAAGCATTATGATGAAGAAAATAAGCATCATGATGAAGAAAATATGCATCATGAGGAAAAAAATGAGAATCATGATTTAGAAAATGAGCATCATGATGAAGAAAATAAACCTCATTATAAAGAAAATATGCATCATAATAAAGGAAATGAGCATCATGATATTGGAAATTAGCATCATGATAAAAGAAAACAGGTATTATGATGAAGGAAATAAGCATCATGATGAAGAAAATAAGCATCATGATGAAGAAAATATGCATCATAATGAAGAAAATAAGCATCGTGATGAAAAAAATGCATCATGATGAAGAAAATAAGCATCACGATGAAGAAAATGATCATCATTATGAAGGAAACGAGCATCATGATGAAGAAAAATATGCATCATGATGAAGAAAATATGCATCATGATGAAGAAAATGAGAATTATGATAAAGAAAATGTGCATCATGATAAAGAAAATGAGCATCATGATGAAGGAAATGAGCATCATGATGAAGAAAAATATGCATCATGATGAATAAAATATGCATCATGATGAAGAAAATGAGCATCATGATGAAGAAAATATGCATCATGATGTAGAAAATGAATATCATGATGAAGGAAATGAGCATCATGTTAAGAAAAATGAGCATCATGACGATGAAAATATGCATCATGATGAAGGAAATATGCATCGTGATGAAGAAAATATGCATCACAATGAAAAAAATTAGCATCATGATGAATAAAATGAGCATCATGATGAAGTAAATGAGCATCATGATGAAGAAAATAACCGTCATGATGAAGAAAATATGCATCGTGATGAAGAAAATATGCAATATGATGAAGAAAATACTCATCATGATGAATAAAACGAGCATCATGATGAAGAAAATATGCATCGTGATGAAGAAAGTACACATCATGATGTAGGAAATAAGCATCATGGTGAACAAAATATGCATCATGATGAAGGAAATGAACATCGCGATAAAGAAATTAGCTTCATGATGAAGGAAATGAGGATCGCGATGAAATAAATGAGCATTACGATGAAAAAATGAGCATCACGATGAAGAACATACACACCATGACGAAGAAAATATGCATAATAATGAAGAAAATATGCATCAAGATGAAGGAAATGGGCATCATGATGAATAAAATGAGCTTCATGATGAAGAAAATAAGCATAATGATGAAGAAATTGAGTATCATGATGAAGAAAATGAGCATCATGATGAAGAAAATTAGAACCATGATAAAGAAAATATGCATCATGATGAAGAAAATGATCATCATGATGAAGAAAATATGCATTATGATGAAGAAAATGAGCAATATGCGTCATGATAAGAAAATATGCATGATGATGAAGGAAATATGCATCAGAAAGAAGAAAATATGCATCATGATGAAGAAAATGATGGAAGCATCACAATTAAGGAAATATGCATCATGATGAAGAAAATATGCATCATGATCAAAAAATAAGCATCACGATGAGGGAAATATACAAAACGATGAAGAACATATGCATCATGATGAAGAAAATGAGCATCATGATGATGAAAATGAGCATCATGATGAAGGAAATGAACATCATGATGAAGAAAATATGCATCATGATGAAGGAAATAAACTTCATGATGAAGGAAATGAACATCGCGATGAAGAAATTAGCATCATGATGATGGAAATGAGGATCGCTATGAATGAAATGAGCATTACGATGAAGAAAATAAGCATCTCGATGAAGAACATACGCACCATGATGATGAAAATATGCATAATGATGAAGAAAATACGCATCATGATGAAGAAAATGGGCATCATGATGAAGAAAATGAACTTCGTGATGAAGAAATACGCATAATGATGAAGAAAATGAGCATCATGATGAAGAAAATGAGCATCATGATGATGAAGATGAGAACCATGATAAAGAAAATTTGCATCATGATGAAGAAAATGATCATCATGAAGAAGAAATATGCATCATGATGAAGAAAATGAGCAATATGCATCATGATGAAGAAAATATGCATGATGATAAAGAAAATAGGCATCAGAAAGAAGAAAATATGCATCATGATGAAGAAAATGAGCATCACAATAAAGGGAATATGCATCATGATGAAGAATATATGCATCACGATGAAGGAAATATGTAAAACTATGAAGAACATATCCATCATGATGAAGGAAATGAGAATAATGATGAATAAAATGAGCATCATGATTAAGAAAATGAGTATCATGATGAAGAAAATATGCATCATGATTAAGGAAAAGACCATCTGATGAAGGAAATGAGCATCATGATGTTGGAAATTAGCATCATGATGAAAGAAAAGAGCAACATGTTGAAGGAAATGAGCATCACGATTAAGGGAATATGCATCATAATTAAACAAAATGAGTATGATGACGTAGGAAATAAGCATTATGATGAAGAAAATAAGCATCATGATGAAGAAAATATGCATCATGAGGAAAAAAATGAGAATCATGATTTAGAAAATGAGCATCATGATAAAGAAAATAAACCTCATTATAAAGAAAATATGCATCATAATGAAGGAAATGAGCATCATGATGTTGGAAATTAGCATCATGATAAAAGAAAACAGGTATTATGATGAAGGAAATAAGCATCATGATGAAGAAAATAAGCATCATGATGAAGAAAATATGCATCATAATGAAGAAAATAAGCATCGTGATGAAAAAAATGCATCATGATGAAGAAAATAAGCATCACGATGAAGAAAATGATCATCATTATGAAGGAAACGAGCATCATGATGAAGAAAAATATGCATCATGATTAAGAAAATATGCATCATGATGAAGAAAATGAGAATTATGATAAAGAAAATGTGCATCATGATAAAGAAAATGAGCATCATGATGAAGGAAATGAGCATCATGATGAAGAAAAATATGCATCATGATGAATAAAATATGCATCATGATGTAGAAAATGAATATCATGATGAAGGAAATGAGCATCATGTTAAGAAAAATGAGCATCATGACGATGAAAATATGCATCATGATGAAGGAAATATGCATCGTGATGAAGAAAATATGCATCACAATGAAAAAAATTAGCATCATGATGAAGAAAATGAGCGTCATGATGAAGTAAATGAGCATCATGATGAAGAAAATAACCATCATGATGAAGAAAATATGCATCGTGATGAAGAAAATATGCAATATGATGAAGAAAATACTCATCATGATGAATAAAACGAGCATCATGATGAAGAAAATATGCATCGTGATGAAGAAAGTACACATCATGACGTAGGAAATAAGCATCATGGTGAACAAAATATGCATCATGATGAAGGAAATGAACATCGCGATAAAGAAATTAGCTTCATGATGAAGGAAATGAGGATCGCGATGAAAGAAATGAGCATTACGATGAAGAAAATGAGCATCACAATGAAGAACATACACACCAAGACGAAGAAAATATGCATAATAATGAAGAAAATATGCATCAAGATGAGGGAAATGGGCATCATGATGAATAAAATGAGCTTCATGATGAAGAAAATAAGCATAATGATGAAGAAATTGTGTATCATGATGAAGAAAATGAGCATCATGATGAAGAAAATAAGAACCATGATAAAGAAAATATGCATCATGATGAAGAAAATGATCATCATGATGAAGAAAATATGCATTATGATGAAGAAAATGAGCAATATGCGTCATGATAAGAAAATATGCATGATGATGAAGGAAATATGCATCAGAAAGAAGAAAATATGCATCATGATGAAGAAAATGATGGAAGCATCACAATTAAGGAAATATGCATCATGATGAAGAAAATATGCATCATGATCAAAAAATAAGCATCACGATGAGGGAAATATACAAAACGATGAAGAACATATGCATCATGATGAAGAAAATGAGCATCATGATGAAGAAAATGAGCATCATGATGAAGGAAATGAACATCATGATGAAGAAAATATGCATCATGATGAAGGAAATAAACTTCATGTTGAAGGAAATGAACATCGCGATGAAGAAATTAGCATCATGATGATGGAAATGAGGATCGCTATGAATGAAATGAGCATTACGATGAAGAAAATAAGCATCTCGATGAAGAACATACGCACCATGATGATGAAAATATGCATAATGATGAAGAAAATACGCATCATGATGAAGAAAATGGGCATCATGATGATGAAAATGAACTTCGTGATGAAGAAATACGCATAATGATGAAGAAAATGAGCATCATGATGAAGAAAATGAGCATCATGATGATGAAGATGAGAACCATGATAAAGAAAATTTGCATCATGATGAAGAAAATGATCATCATGAAGAAGAAAATATGCATCATGATGAAGAAAATGAGCAATATGCATCATGATGAAGAAAATATGCATGATGATAAAGAAAATAGGCATCAGAAAGAAGAAAATATGCCTCATGATGAAGAAAATGAGCATCACAATAAAGGGAATATGCATCATGATGAAGAAAATATGCATCACGATGAAGGAAATATGTAAAACTATGAAGAACATATCCATCATGATGAAGGAAATGAGAATAATGATGAATAAAATGAGCATCATGATGAAGAAAATGAGTATCATGATGAAGAAAATATGCGTCATGATGAAGGAAAAGAGCATCTGATGAAGGAAATTGGCATCATGATGTTGGAAATTAGCATCATGATGAAAGAAAAGAGCAACATGTTGAAGGAAATGAGCATCACGATGAAGGGAATATGCATCATAATTAAACAAAATGAGCATCATGACGTAGGAAATAAGCATTATGATGAGGAAAATAAGCATCATGATGAAGAAAATATGCATCATGAGGAAAAAAAATGAGAATCATGATTTAGAAAATGAGCATCATGATGAAGAAAATAAACCTCATTATAAAGAAAATATGCATCATAATGAAGGAAATGAGCATCATGATGTTGGAAATTAACATCATGATAAAAGAAAACATGTATTATGATGAAGGAAATAAGCATCATGATGAAGAAAATGAGCATCATGATGAAGAAAATATGCATCATAATGAATAAAATAAGCATCGTGATGAAAAAAATGCATCATGATGAAGAAAATAAGCATCACGATGAAGAAAATGATCATCATTATGAAGGAAACGAGCATAATGATGAAGAAAAATATGCATCATGATGAAGAAAATATGCATCATGATGAAGAAAATGAGAATTATGATAAAGAAAATGTGCATCATGATAAAGAAAATGAGCATCATGATGAAGGAAATGAGCATCATGATGAAGAAAAATATGCATCATGATGAATAAAATATGCATCATGATGAAGAAAATGAGCATCATGATGAAGAAAATATGCATCATGATGTAGAAAATGAATATCATGATGAAGGAAATGAGCATCATGTTAAGAAAAATGAGCATCATGACGATAAAAATATGCATCATGATGAAGGAAATATGCATCGTGATGAAGAAAATATGCATCACAATGAAAAAAATTAGCATCATGATGAAGAAAATGAGCATCATGATGAAGTAAATGAGCATCATGATGAAGAAAATAACCGTCATGATGAAGAAAATATGCATCGTGATGAAGAAAATATGCAATATGATGAAGAAAATACTCATCATGATGAATAAAACGAGCATCATGATGAAGAAAATATGCATCGTGATGAAGAAAGTACACATCATGATGTAGGAAATAAGCATCATGGTGAACAAAATATGCATCATGATGAAGGAAATGAACATTGCGATAAAGAAATTAGCTTCATGATGAAGGAAATGAGGATCGCGATGAAAGAAATGAGCATTACGATGAAAAAAATGAGCATCACGATGAAGAACATACACACCATGACGAAGAAAATATGCATAATAATGAAGAAAATATGCATCAAGATGAAGGAAATGGGCATCATGATGAATAAAATGAGCTTCATGATGAAGAAAATAAGCATAATGATGAAGAAATTGAGTATCATGATGAAGAAAATGAGCATCATGATGAAGAAAATTAGAACCATGATAAAGAAAATATGCATCATGATGAAGAAAATGATCATCATGATGAAGAAAATATGCATTATGATGAAGAAAATGAGCAATATGCGTCATGATAAGAAAATATGCATGATGATGAAGGAAATATGCATCAGAAAGAAGAAAATATGCATCATGATGAAGAAAATGATGGAAGCATCACAATTAAGGAAATATGCATCATGATGAAGAAAATATGCATCATGATCAAAAAATAAGCATTACGATGAGGGAAATATACAAAACGATGAAGAACATATGCATCATGATGAAGGAAATGAGCATAATGATGAAGAAAATGAGCATCATGATGAAGAAAATGAGCATCATGATGAAGGAAATGAACATCATGATGAAGAAAATATGCATCATGATGAAGGAAATAAACTTCATGATGAAGGAAATGAACATCGCGATGAAGAAATTAGCATCATGATGATGGAAATGAGGATCGCTATGAATGAAATGAGCATTACGATGAAGAAAATAAGCATCTCGATGAAGAACATACGCACCATGATGATGAAAATATGCATAATGATGAAGAAAATACGCATCATGATGAAGAAAATGGGCATCATGATGAAGAAAATGAACTTCGTGATGAAGAAATACGCATAATGATGAAGAAAATGAGCATCATGATGATGAAGATGAGAACCATGATAAAGAAAATTTGCATCATGATGAAGAAAATGATCATCATGAAGAAGAAATATGCATCATGATGAAGAAAATGAGCAATATGCATCATGATGAAGAAAATATGCATGATGATAAAGAAAATAGGCATCAGAAAGAAGAAAATATGCATCATGATGAAGAAAATGAGCATCACAATAAAGGGAATATGCATTAGATGAAGAATATATGCATCACGATGAAGGAAATATGTAAAACTATGAAGAACATATCCATCATGATGAAGGAAATGAGAATAATGATGAATAAAATGAGCATCATGATGAAGAAAATTAGTATCATGATGAAGAAAATATGCGTCATGATTAAGGAAAAGACCATCTGATGAAGGAAATGAGCATCATGATGTTGGAAATTAGCATCATGATGAAAGAAAAGAGCAACATGTTGAAGGAAATGAGCATCACGATGAAGGGAATATGCATCATAATTAA
This sequence comes from Pogostemon cablin, assembly GCA_023678885.1. Taxonomy (NCBI): domain Eukaryota; kingdom Viridiplantae; phylum Streptophyta; class Magnoliopsida; order Lamiales; family Lamiaceae; genus Pogostemon; species Pogostemon cablin. The sequence goes on from JAHCLQ010000827.1 coordinate 16,612, forward strand.
ACAAAATGAGCATCATGACGTAGGAAATAAGCATTATGATGAAGAAAATAAGCATCATGATGAAGAAAATATGCATCATGAGGAAAAAAATGAGAATCATGATTTAGACAATGAGCATCATGATGAAGAAAATAAACCTCATTATAAAGAAAATATGCATCATAATGAAGGAAATGAGCATCATGATGTTGGAAATTAGCATCATGATAAAAGAAAACAGGTATTATGATGAAGGAAATAAGCATCATGATGAAGAAAATAAGCATCATGATGAAGAAAATATGCATCATAATGAAGAAAATAAGTATCGTGATGAAAAAAATGCATCATGATGAAGAAAATAAGCATCACGATGAAGAAAATGATCATCATTATGAAGGAAACGAGCATCATGATGAAGAAAAATATGCATCATGATGAAGAAAATATGCATCATGATGAAGAAAATGAGAATTATGATAAAGAAAATGTGCATCATGATAAAGAAAATGAGCATCATGATGAAGGAAATGAGCATCATGATGAAGAAAAATATGCATCATGATGAATAAAATATGCATCATGATGTAGAAAATGAATATCATGATGAAGGAAATGAGCATCATGTTAAGAAAAATGAGCATCATGATGATGAAAATATGCATCATGATGAAGGAAATATGCATCGTGATGAAGAAAATATGCATCACAATGAAAAAAATTAGCATCATGATGAAGAAAATGAGCATCATGATGAAGTAAATGAGCATCATGATGAAGAAAATAACCTTCATGATGAAGAAAATATGCATCGTGATGAAGAAAATATGCAATATGATGAAGAAAATACTCATCATGATGAATAAAACGAGCATCATGATGAAGAAAATATGCATCGTGATGAAGAAAGTACACATCATGACGTAGGAAATAAGCATCATGGTGAACAAAATATGCATCATGATGAAGGAAATGAACATCGCGATAAAGAAATTAGCTTCATGATGAAGGAAATGAGGATCGCGATGAAAGAAATGAGCATTACGATGAAGAAAATGAGCATCACAATGAAGAACATACACACCAAGACGAAGAAAATATGCATAATAATGAAGAAAATATGCATCAAGATGAGGGAAATGGGCATCATGATGAATAAAATGAGCTTCATGATGAAGAAAATAAGCATAATGATGAAGAAATTGTGTATCATGATGAAGAAAATGAGCATCATGATGAAGAAAATAAGAACCATGATAAAGAAAATATGCATCATGATGAAGAAAATGATCATCATGATGAAGAAAATATGCATTATGATGAAGAAAATGAGCAATATGCGTCATGATAAGAAAATATGCATGATGATGAAGGAAATATGCATCAGAAAGAAGAAAATATGCATCATGATAAAGAAAATGATGGAAGCATCACAATTAAGGAAATATGCATCATGATGAAGAAAATATGCATCATGATGAAAAAATAAGCATCACGATGAGGGAAATATACAAAACGATGAAGAACATATGCATCATGATGAAGGAAATGAGCATAATGATGAAGAAAATGAGCATCATGATGAAGGAAATGAACATCATGATGAAGAAAATATGCATCATGATGAAGGAAATGAATATCATGATGAAGGAAATGAACATCGCTATGAAGAAATTAGCATCATGATGATGGAAATGAGGATCGCTATGAATGAAATGAGCATTACGATGAAGAAAATAAGCATCTCGATGAAGAACATACGCCCCATGATGATGAAAATATGCATAATGATGATGAAAATACGCATCATGATGAAGAAAATGGGCATCATGATGAAGAAACTGAGCTTCGTGATGAAGAAAATACGCATAATGATGAAGAAAATGAGCATCATGATGAAGAAAATGAGCATCATGATGATGAAGATGAGAACCATGATAAAGAAAATTTGCATCATGATGAAGAAAATGATCATCATGAAGAAGAAAATATGCATCATGATGAAGAAAATGAGCAATATGCATCATGATGAAGAAAATATGCATGATGATAAAGAAAATAGGCATCAGAAAGAAGAAAATATGCCTCATGATGAAGAAAATGAGCATCACAATAAAGGGAATATGCATCATGATGAAGAAAATATGCATCACGATGAAGGAAATATGTAAAACTATGAAGAACATATCCATCATGATGAAGGAAATGAGAATAATGATGAATAAAATGAGCATCATGATGAAGAAAATGAGTATCATGATGAAGAAAATATGCGTCATGATGAAGGAAAAGAGCATCTGATGAAGGAAATTGGCATCATGATGTTGGAAATTAGCATCATGATGAAAGAAAAGAGCAACATGTTGAAGGAAATGAGCATCACGATGAAGGGAATATGCATCATAATTAAACAAAATGAGCATCATGACGTAGGAAATAAGCATTATGATGAAGAAAATAAGTATCATGATGAAGAAAATATGCATCATGAGGAAAAAAATGAGAATCATGATTTAGAAAATGAGCATCATGATGAAGAAAATAAACCTCATTATAAAGAAAATATGCATCATAATGAAGGAAATGAGCATCATGATGTTGGAAATTAGCATCATGATAAAAGAAAACAGGTATTATGATGAAGGAAATAAGCATCATGATGAAGAAAATAAGCATCATGATGAAGAAAATATGCATCATAATGAAGAAAATAAGAATCGTGATGAAAAAAATGCATCATGATGAAGAAAATAAGCATCACGATGAAGAAAATGATCATCATTATGAAGGAAACGAGCATCATGATGAAGAAAAATATGCATCATGATGAAGAAAATATGCATCATGATGAAGAAAATGAGAATTATGATAAAGAAAATGTGCATCATGATAAAGAAAATGAGCATCATGATGAAGGAAATGAGCATCATGATGAAGAAAAATATGCATCATGATGAATAAAATATGCATCATGATGTAGAAAATGAATATCATGATGAAGGAAATGAGCATCATGTTAAGAAAAATGAGCATCATGACGATGAAAATATGCATCATGATGAAGGAAATATGCATCGTGATGAAGAAAATATGCATCACAATGAAAAAAATTAGCATCATGATAAAGAAAATGAGCGTCATGATGAAGTAAATGAGCATCATGATGAAGAAAATAACCATCATGATGAAGAAAATATGCATCGTGATGAAGAAAATATGCAATATGATGAAGAAAATACTCATCATGATGAATAAAACGAGCATCATGATGAAGAAAATATGCATCGTGATGAAGAAAGTACACATCATGATGTAGGAAATAAGCATCATGGTGAACAAAATATGCATCATGATGAAGGAAATGAACATCGCGATAAAGAAATTAGCTTCATGATGAAGGAAATGAGGATCACGATGAAAGAAATGAGCATTACGATGAAGAAAATGAGCATCACGATGAAGAACATACACACCATGACGAAGAAAATATGCATAATAATGAAGAAAATATGCATCAAGATGAGGGAAATGGGCATCATGATGAATAAAATGAGCTTCATGATGAAGAAAATAAGCATAATGATGAAGAAATTGAGTATCATGATGAAGAAAATGAGCATCATGATGAAGAAAATAAGAACCATGATAAAGAAAATATGCATCATGATGAAGAAAATGATCATCATGATGAAGAAAATATGCATTATGATGAAGAAAATGAGCAATATGCGTCATGATAAGAAAATATGCATGATGATGAAGGAAATATGCATCAGAAAGAAGAAAATTTGCATCATGATAAAGAAAATGATGGAAGCATCACAATTAAGGAAATATGCATCATGATGAAGAAAATATGCATCATGATGAAAAAATAAGCATCACGATGAGGGAAATATACAAAACGATGAAGAACATATGCATCATGATGAAGGAAATGAGCATAATGATGAAGAAAATGAGCATCATGATGAAGAAAATGAGCATCATGATGAAGGAAATGAACATCATGATGAAGAAAATATGCATCATGATGAAGGAAATGAACATCATGATGAAGGAAATGAACATCGCGATGAAGAAATTAGCATCATGATGATGGAAATGAGGATCGCTATGAATGAAATGAGCATTACGATGAAGAAAATAAGCATCTCGATGAAGAACATACGCCCCATGATGATGAAAATATGCATAATGATGATGAAAATACGCATCATGATGAAGAAAATGGGCATCATGATGAAGAAACTGAGCTTCGTGATGAAGAAAATACGCATAATGATGAAGAAAATGAGCATCATGATGAAGAAAATGAGCATCATGATGATGAAGATGAGAACCATGATAAAGAAAATTTGCATCATGATGAAGAAAATGATCATCATGAAGAAGAAAATATGCATCATGATGAAGAAAATGAGCAATATGCATCATGATGAAGAAAATATGCATGATGATAAAGAAAATAGGCATCAGAAAGAAGAAAATATGCCTCATGATGAAGAAAATGAGCATCACAATAAAGGGAATATGCATCATGATGAAGAAAATATGCATCACGATGAAGGAAATATGTAAAACTATGAAGAACATATCCATCATGATGAAGGAAATGAGAATAATGATGAATAAAATGAGCATCATGATGAAGAAAATGAGTATCATGATGAAGAAAATATGCGTCATGATGAAGGAAAAGAGCATCTGATGAAGGAAATTGGCATCATGATGTTGGAAATTAGCATCATGATGAAAGAAAAGAGCAACATGTTGAAGGAAATGAGCATCACGATGAAGGGAATATGCATCATAATTAAATAAAATGAGCATCATGACGTAGGAAATAAGCATTATGATGAGGAAAATAAGCATCATGATGAAGAAAATATGCATCATGAGGAAAAAAAATGAGAATCATGATTTAGAAAATGAGCATCATGATGAAGAAAATAAACCTCATTATAAAGAAAATATGCATCATAATGAAGGAAATGAGCATCATGATGTTGGAAATTAACATCATGATAAAAGAAAACATGTATTATGATGAAGGAAATAAGCATCATGATGAAGAAAATGAGCATCATGATGAAGAAAATATGCATCATAATGAATAAAATAAGCATCGTGATGAAAAAAATGCATCATGATGAAGAAAATAAGCATCACGATGAAGAAAATGATCATCATTATGAAGGAAACGAGCATAATGATGAAGAAAAATATGCATCATGATGAAGAAAATATGCATCATGATGAAGAAAATGAGAATTATGATAAAGAAAATGTGCATCATGATAAAGAAAATGAGCATCATGATGAAGGAAATGAGCATCATGATGAAGAAAAATATGCATCATGATGAATAAAATATGCATCATGATGAAGAAAATGAGCATCATGATGAAGAAAATATGCATCATGATGTAGAAAATGAATATCATGATGAAGGAAATGAGCATCATGTTAAGAAAAATGAGCATCATGACGATAAAAATATGCATCATGATGAAGGAAATATGCATCGTGATGAAGAAAATATGCATCACAATGAAAAAAATTAGCATCATGATGAAGAAAATGAGCATCATGATGAAGTAAATGAGCATCATGATGAAGAAAATAACCGTCATGATGAAGAAAATATGCATCGTGATGAAGAAAATATGCAATATGATGAAGAAAATACTCATCATGATGAATAAAACGAGCATCATGATGAAGAAAATATGCATCGTGATGAAGAAAGTACACATCATGATGTAGGAAATAAGCATCATGGTGAACAAAATATGCATCATGATGAAGGAAATGAACATTGCGATAAAGAAATTAGCTTCATGATGAAGGAAATGAGGATCGCGATGAAAGAAATGAGCATTACGATGAAAAAAATGAGCATCACGATGAAGAACATACACACCATGACGAAGAAAATATGCATAATAATGAAGAAAATATGCATCAAGATGAAGGAAATGGGCATCATGATGAATAAAATGAGCTTCATGATGAAGAAAATAAGCATAATGATGAAGAAATTGAGTATCATGATGAAGAAAATGAGCATCATGATGAAGAAAATTAGAACCATGATAAAGAAAATATGCATCATGATGAAGAAAATGATCATCATGATGAAGAAAATATGCATTATGATGAAGAAAATGAGCAATATGCGTCATGATAAGAAAATATGCATGATGATGAAGGAAATATGCATCAGAAAGAAGAAAATATGCATCATGATGAAGAAAATGATGGAAGCATCACAATTAAGGAAATATGCATCATGATGAAGAAAATATGCATCATGATCAAAAAATAAGCATTACGATGAGGGAAATATACAAAACGATGAAGAACATATGCATCATGATGAAGGAAATGAGCATAATGATGAAGAAAATGAGCATCATGATGAAGAAAATGAGCATCATGATGAAGGAAATGAACATCATGATGAAGAAAATATGCATCATGATGAAGGAAATAAACTTCATGATGAAGGAAATGAACATCGCGATGAAGAAATTAGCATCATGATGATGGAAATGAGGATCGCTATGAATGAAATGAGCATTACGATGAAGAAAATAAGCATCTCGATGAAGAACATACGCACCATGATGATGAAAATATGCATAATGATGAAGAAAATACGCATCATGATGAAGAAAATGGGCATCATGATGAAGAAAATGAACTTCGTGATGAAGAAATACGCATAATGATGAAGAAAATGAGCATCATGATGATGAAGATGAGAACCATGATAAAGAAAATTTGCATCATGATGAAGAAAATGATCATCATGAAGAAGAAATATGCATCATGATGAAGAAAATGAGCAATATGCATCATGATGAAGAAAATATGCATGATGATAAAGAAAATAGGCATCAGAAAGAAGAAAATATGCATCATGATGAAGAAAATGAGCATCACAATAAAGGGAATATGCATTAGATGAAGAATATATGCATCACGATGAAGGAAATATGTAAAACTATGAAGAACATATCCATCATGATGAAGGAAATGAGAATAATGATGAATAAAATGAGCATCATGATGAAGAAAATTAGTATCATGATGAAGAAAATATGCGTCATGATTAAGGAAAAGACCATCTGATGAAGGAAATGAGCATCATGATGTTGGAAATTAGCATCATGATGAAAGAAAAGAGCAACATGTTGAAGGAAATGAGCATCACGATGAAGGGAATATGCATCATAATTAAACAAAATGAGCATCATGACGTAGGAAATAAGCATTATGATGAAGAAAATAAGCATCATGATGAAGAAAATATGCATCATGAGGAAAAAAATGAGAATCATGATTTAGACAATGAGCATCATGATGAAGAAAATAAACCTCATTATAAAGAAAATATGCATCATAATGAAGGAAATGAGCATCATGATGTTGGAAATTAGCATCATGATAAAAGAAAACAGGTATTATGATGAAGGAAATAAGCATCATGATGAAGAAAATAAGCATCATGATGAAGAAAATATGCATCATAATGAAGAAAATAAGTATCGTGATGAAAAAAATGCATCATGATGAAGAAAATAAGCATCACGATGAAGAAAATGATCATCATTATGAAGGAAACGAGCATCATGATGAAGAAAAATATGCATCATGATGAAGAAAATATGCATCATGATGAAGAAAATGAGAATTATGATAAAGAAAATGTGCATCATGATAAAGAAAATGAGCATCATGATGAAGGAAATGAGCATCATGATGAAGAAAAATATGCATCATGATGAATAAAATATGCATCATGATGTAGAAAATGAATATCATGATGAAGGAAATGAGCATCATGTTAAGAAAAATGAGCATCATGATGATGAAAATATGCATCATGATGAAGGAAATATGCATCGTGATGAAGAAAATATGCATCACAATGAAAAAAATTAGCATCATGATGAAGAAAATGAGCATCATGATGAAGTAAATGAGCATCATGATGAAGAAAATAACCTTCATGATGAAGAAAATATGCATCGTGATGAAGAAAATATGCAATATGATGAAGAAAATACTCATCATGATGAATAAAACGAGCATCATGATGAAGAAAATATGCATCGTGATGAAGAAAGTACACATCATGACGTAGGAAATAAGCATCATGGTGAACAAAATATGCATCATGATGAAGGAAATGAACATCGCGATAAAGAAATTAGCTTCATGATGAAGGAAATGAGGATCGCGATGAAAGAAATGAGCATTACGATGAAGAAAATGAGCATCACAATGAAGAACATACACACCAAGACGAAAAAAATATGCATAATAATGAAGAAAATATGCATCAAGATGAGGGAAATGGGCATCATGATGAATAAAATGAGCTTCATGATGAAGAAAATAAGCATAATGATGAAGAAATTGTGTATCATGATGAAGAAAATGAGCATCATGATGAAGAAAATAAGAACCATGATAAAGAAAATATGCATCATGATGAAGAAAATGATCATCATGATGAAGAAAATATGCATTATGATGAAGAAAATGAGCAATATGCGTCATGATAAGAAAATATGCATGATGATGAAGGAAATATGCATCAGAAAGAAGAAAATATGCATCATGATAAAGAAAATGATGGAAGCATCACAATTAAGGAAATATGCATCATGATGAAGAAAATATGCATCATGATGAAAAAATAAGCATCACGATGAGGGAAATATACAAAACGATGAAGAACATATGCATCATGATGAAGGAAATGAGCATAATGATGAAGAAAATGAGCATCATGATGAAGGAAATGAACATCATGATGAAGAAAATATGCATCATGATGAAGGAAATGAATATCATGATGAAGGAAATGAACATCGCTATGAAGAAATTAGCATCATGATGATGGAAATGAGGATCGCTATGAATGAAATGAGCATTACGATGAAGAAAATAAGCATCTCGATGAAGAACATACGCCCCATGATGATGAAAATATGCATAATGATGATGAAAATACGCATCATGATGAAGAAAATGGGCATCATGATGAAGAAACTGAGCTTCGTGATGAAGAAAATACGCATAATGATGAAGAAAATGAGCATCATGATGAAGAAAATGAGCATCATGATGATGAAGATGAGAACCATGATAAAGAAAATTTGCATCATGATGAAGAAAATGATCATCATGAAGAAGAAAATATGCATCATGATGAAGAAAATGAGCAATATGCATCATGATGAAGAAAATATGCATGATGATAAAGAAAATAGGCATCAGAAAGAAGAAAATATGCCTCATGATGAAGAAAATGAGCATCACAATAAAGGGAATATGCATCATGATGAAGAAAATATGCATCACGATGAAGGAAATATGTAAAACTATGAAGAACATATCCATCATGATGAAGGAAATGAGAATAATGATGAATAAAATGAGCATCATGATGAAGAAAATGAGTATCATGATGAAGAAAATATGCGTCATGATGAAGGAAAAGAGCATCTGATGAAGGAAATTGGCATCATGATGTTGGAAATTAGCATCATGATGAAAGAAAAGAGCAACATGTTGAAGGAAATGAGCATCACGATGAAGGGAATATGCATCATAATTAAACAAAATGAGCATCATGACGTAGGAAATAAGCATTATGATGAAGAAAATAAGTATCATGATGAAGAAAATATGCATCATGAGGAAAAAAATGAGAATCATGATTTAGAAAATGAGCATCATGATGAAGAAAATAAACCTCATTATAAAGAAAATATGCATCATAATGAAGGAAATGAGCATCATGATGTTGGAAATTAACATCATGATAAAAGAAAACATGTATTATGATGAAGGAAATAAGCATCATGATGAAGAAAATGAGCATCATGATGAAGAAAATATGCATCATAATGAATAAAATAAGCATCGTGATGAAAAAAATGCATCATGATGAAGAAAATAAGCATCACGATGAAGAAAATGATCATCATTATGAAGGAAACGAGCATCATGATGAAGAAAAATATGCATCATGATGAAGAAAATATGCATCATGATGAAGAAAATGAGAATTATGATAAAGAAAATGTGCATCATGATAAAGAAAATGAGCATCATGATGAAGGAAATGAGCATCATGATGAAGAAAAATATGCATCATGATGAATAAAATATGCATCATGATGAAGAAAATGAGCATCATGATGAAGAAAATATGCATCATGATGTAGATAATGAATATCATGATGAAGGAAATGAGCATCATGTTAAGAAAAATGAGCATCATGACGATGAAAATATGCATCATGATGAAGGAAATATCCATCGTGATGAAGAAAATATGCATCACAATGAAAAAAATTAGCATCATGATGAAGAAAATGAGCATCATGATGAAGTAAATGAGCATCATGATGAAGAAAATAACCGTCATGATGAAGAAAATATGCATCGTGATGAAGAAAATATGCAATATGATGAAGAAAATACTCATCATGATGAATAAAACGAGCATCATGATGAAGAAAATATGCATCGTGATGAAGAAAGTACACATCATGATGTAGGAAATAAGCATCATGGTGAACAAAATATGCATCATGATGAAGGAAATGAACGTCGCGATAAAGAAATTAGCTTCATGATGAAGGAAATGAGGATCGCGATGAAAGAAATGAGCATTACGATGAAAAAAATGAGCATCACGATGAAGAACATACACACCATGACGAAGAAAATATGCATAATAATGAAGAAAATATGCATCAAGATGAAGGAAATGGGCATCATGATGAATAAAATGAGCTTCATGATGAAGAAAATAAGCATAATGATGAAGAAATTGACTATCATGATGAAGAAAATGAGCATCATGATGAAGAAAATTAGAACCATGATAAAGAAAATATGCATCATGATGAAGAAAATGATCATCATGATGAAGAAAATATGCATTATGATGAAGAAAATGAGCAATATGCGTCATGATAAGAAAATATGCATGATGATGAAGGAAATATGCATCAGAAAGAAGAAAATATGCATCATGATGAAGAAAATGATGGAAGCATCACAATTAAGGAAATATGCATCATGATGAAGAAAATATGTATCATGATCAAAAAATAAGCATCACGATGAGGGAAATATACAAAACGATGAAGAACATATGCATCATGATGAAGGAAATGAGCATAATGATGAAGAAAATGAGCATCATGATGAAGAAAATGAGCATCATGATGAAGGAAATGAACATCATGATGAAGAAAATATGCATCATGATGAAGGAAATAAACTTCATGATGAAGGAAATGAACATCGCGATGAAGAAATTAGCATCATGATGATGGAAATGAGGATCGCTATGAATGAAATGAGCATTACGATGAAGAAAATAAGCATCTCGATGAAGAACATACGTACCATGATGATGAAAATATGCATAATGATGAAGAAAATACGCATCATGATGAAGAAAATGGGCATCATGATGAAGAAAATGAACTTCGTGATGAAGAAATACGCATAATGATGAAGAAAATGAGCATCATGATGATGAAGATGAGAACCATGATAAAGAAAATTTGCATCATGATGAAGAAAATGATCATCATGAAGAAGAAATATGCATCATGATGAAGAAAATGAGCAATATGCATCATGATGAAGAAAATATGCATGATGATAAAGAAAATAGGCATCAGAAAGAAGAAAATATGCATCATGATGAAGAAAATGAGCATCACAATAAAGGGAATATGCATCATGATGAAGAATATATGCATCACGATGAAGGAAATATGTAAAACTATGAAGAACATATCCATCATGATGAAGGAAATGAGAATAATGATGAATAAAATGAGCATCATGATGAAGAAAATGAGTATCATGATGAAGAAAATATGCGTCATGATTAAGGAAAAGACATCTGATGAAGGAAATGAGCATCATGATGTTGGAAATTAGCATCATGATGAAAGAAAAGAGCAACATGTTGAAGGAAATGAGCATCACGATGAAGGGAATATGCATCATAATTAAACAAAATGAGCATCATGACGTAGGAAATAAGCATTATGATGAAGAAAATAAGCATCATGATGAAGAAAATATGCATCATGAGGAAAAAAATGAGAATCATGATTTAGAAAATGAGCATCATGATGAAGAAAATAAACCTCATTATAAAGAAAATATGCATCATAATGAAGGAAATGAGCATCATGATGTTGGAAATTAGCATCATGATAAAAGAAAACAGGTATTATGATGAAGGAAATAAGCATCATGATGAAGAAAATAAGCATCATGATGAAGAAAATATGCATCATAATGAAGAAAATAAGTATCGTGATGAAAAAAATGCATCATGATGAAGAAAATAAGCATCACGAAGAAGAAAATGATCATCATTATGAAGGAAACGAGCATAATGATGAAGAAAAATATGCATCATGATGAAGAAAATATGCATCATGATGAAGAAAATGAGAATTATGATAAAGAAAATGTGCATCATGATAAAGAAAATGAGCATCATGATGAAGGAAATGAGCATCATGATGAAGAAAAATATGCATCATGATGAATAAAATATGCATCATGATGTAGAAAATGAATATCATGTTGAAGAAAATGAGCATCATGTTAAGAAAAATGAGCATCATGACGATGAAAATATGCATCATGATGAAGGAAATATGCATCGTGATGAAGAAAATATGCATCACAATGAAAAAAATTAGCATCATGATGAAGAAAATGAGCGTCATGATGAAGTAAATGAGCATCATGATGAAGAAAATAACCATCATGATGAAGAAAATATGCATCGTGATGAAGAAAATATGCAATATGATGAAGAAAATACTCATCATGATGAATAAAACGAGCATCATGATAAAGAAAATATGCATCGTGATGAAGAAAGTACACATCATGACGTAGGAAATAAGCATCATGGTGAACAAAATATGCATCATGATGAAGGAAATGAACATCGCGATAAAGAAATTAGCTTCATGATGAAGGAAATGAGGATCGCGATGAAAGAAATGAGCATTACGATGAAGAAAATGAGCATCACAATGAAGAACATACACACCAAGACGAAGAAAATATGCATAATAATGAAGAAAATATGCATCAAGATGAGGGAAATGGGCATCATGATGAATAAAATGAGCTTCATGATGAAGAAAATAAGCATAATGATGAAGAAATTGTGTATCATGATGAAGAAAATGAGCATCATGATGAAGAAAATAAGAACCATGATAAAGAAAATATGCATCATGATGAAGAAAATGATCATCATGATGAAGAAAATATGCATTATGATGAAGAAAATGAGCAATATGCGTCATGATAAGAAAATATGCATGATGATGAAGGAAATATGCATCAGAAAGAAGAAAATATGCATCATGATAAAGAAAATAAGGAAATATGCATCATGATGAAGAAAATATGCATCATGATCAAAAAATAAGCATCACGATGAGGGAAATATACAAAACGATGAAGAACATATGCATCATGATGAAGGAAATGAGCATAATGATGAAGAAAATGAGCATCATGATGAAGAAAATGAGCATCATGATGAAGGAAATGAACATCATGATAAAGAAAATATGCATCATGATGAAGGAAATAAACTTCATGATGAAGGAAATGAACATCGCGATGAAGAAATTAGCATCATGATGATGGAAATGAGGATCGCTATGAATGAAATGAGCATTACGATGAAGAAAATAAGCATCTCGATGAAGAACATACGCACCATGATGATGAAAATATGCATAATGATGAAGAAAATACGCATCATGATGAAGAAAATGGGCATCATGATGAAGAAAATGAACTTCGTGATGAAGAAATACGCATAATGATGAAGAAAATGAGCATCATGATGATGAAGATGAGAACCATGATAAAGAAAATTTGCATCATGATGAAGAAAATGATCATCATGAAGAAGAAATATGCATCATGATGAAGAAAATGAGCAATATGCATCATGATGAAGAAAATATGCATGATGATAAAGAAAATAGGCATCAGAAAGAAGAAAATATGCATCATGATGAAGAAAATGAGCATCACAATAAAGGGAATATGCATCATGATGAAGAATATATGCATCACGATGAAGGAAATATGTAAAACTATGAAGAACATATCCATCATGATGAAGGAAATGAGAATAATGATGAATAAAATGAGCATCATGATGAAGAAAATGAGTATCATGATGAAGAAAATATGCGTCATGATTAAGGAAAAGACCATCTGATGAAGGAAATGAGCATCATGATGTTGGAAATTAGCATCATGATGAAAGAAAAGAGCAACATGTTGAAGGAAATGAGCATCACGATGAAGGGAATATGCATCATAATTAAACAAAATGAGCATCATGACGTAGGAAATAAGCATTATGATGAAGAAAATAAGCATCATGATGAAGAAAATATGCATCATGAGGAAAAAAATGAGAATCATGATTTAGAAAATGAGCATCATGATGAAGAAAATAAACCTCATTATAAAGAAAATATGCATCATAATGAAGGAAATGAGCATCATGATGTTGGAAATTAGCATCATGATAAAAGAAAACAGGTATTATGATGAAGGAAATAAGCATCATGATGAAGAAAATAAGCATCATGATGAAGAAAATATGCATCATAATGAAGAAAATAAGCATCGTGATGAAAAAAATGCATCATGATGAAGAAAATAAGCATCACGATGAAGAAAATGATCATCATTATGAAGGAAACGAGCATAATGATGAAGAAAAATATGCATCATGATGAAGAAAATATGCATCATGATGAAGAAAATGAGAATTATGATAAAGAAAATGTGCATCATGATAAAGAAAATGAGCATCATGATGAAGGAAATGAGCATCATGATGAAGAAAAATATGCATCATGATGAATAAAATATGCATCATGATGTAGAAAATGAATATCATGATGAAGAAAATGAGCATCATGTAAAGAAAAATGAGCATCATGACGATGAAAATATGCATCATGATGAAGGAAATATGCATCGTGATGAAGAAAATATGCATCACAATGAAAAAAATTAGTATCATGATGAAGAAAATGAGCGTCATGATGAAGTAAATGAGCATCATGATGAAGAAAATAACCATCATGATGAAGAAAATATGCATCGTGATGAAGAAAATATGCAATATGATGAAGAAAATACTCATCATGATGAATAAAACGAGCATCATGATGAAGAAAATATGCATCGTGATGAAGAAAGTACACATCATGACGTAGGAAATAAGCATCATGGTGAACAAAATATGCATCATGATGAAGGAAATGAACATCGCGATAAAGAAATTAGCTTCATGATGAAGGAAATGAGGATCGCGATGAAAGAAATGAGCATTACGATGAAGAAAATGAGCATCACAACGAAGAACATACACACCAAGACGAAGAAAATATGCATAATAATGAAGAAAATATGCATCAAGATGAGGGAAATGGGCATCATGATGAATAAAATGAGCTTCATGATGAAGAAAATAAGCATAATGATGAAGAAATTGTGTATCATGATGAAGAAAATGAGCATCATGATGAAGAAAATAAGAAACATGATAAAGAAAATATGCATCATGATGAAGAAAATGATCATCATGATGAAGAAAATATGCATCATGATGAAGGAAATGAACATCATGATGAAGGAAATGAACATCGCAATGAAGAAATTAGCATCATGATGATGGAAATGAAGATCGCTATGAATGAAATGAGCATTACGATGAAGAAAATAAGCATCTCGATGAAGAACATACGCCCCATGATGATGAAAATATGCATAATGATGATGAAAATACGCATCATGATGAAGAAAATGGGCATCATGATGAAGAAACTGAGCTTCGTGATGAAGAAAATATGCATAATGATGAAGAAAATGAGCATCATGATGAAGAAAATGAGCATCATGATGATGAAGATGAGAACCATGATAAAGAAAATTTGCATCATGATGAAGAAAATGATCATCATGAAGAAGAAAATATGCATCATGATGAAGAAAATGAGCAATAAGCATCATGATGAAGAAAATATGCATGATGATAAAGAAAATAGGCATCAGAAAGAAGAAAATATGCCTCATGATGAAGAAAATGAGCATCACAATAAAGGGAATATGCATCATGATGAAGAAAATATGCATCACGATGAAGGAAATATGTAAAACTATGAAGAACATATCCATCATGATGAAGGAAATGAGAATAATGATTAATAAAATGAGCATCATGATGAAGAAAATGAGTATCATGATGATGAAAATATGCGTCATGATGAAGGAAAAGAGCATCTGATGAAGGAAATTGGCATCATGATGTTGGAAATTAGCATCATGATGAAAGAAAAGAGCAACATGTTGAAGGAAATGAGCATCACAATGAAGGGAATATGCATCATAATTAAACAAAATGAGCATCATGACGTAGGAAATAAGCATTATGATGAAGAAAATAAGCATCATGATGAAGAAAATATGCATCATGAGGAAAAAAATGAGAATCATGATTTAGAAAATGAGCATCATGATGAAGAAAATAAACCTCATTATAAAGAAAATATGCATCATAATGAAGGAAATGAGCATCATGATATTGGAAATTAACATCATGATAAAAGAAAACATGTATTATGATGAAGAAAATAAGCATCATGATGAAGAAAATGAGCATCATGATGAAGAAAATATGCATCATAATGAATAAAATAAGCATCGTGATGAAAAAAATGCATCATGATGAAGAAAATAAGCATCACGATGAAGAAAATGATCATCATTATGAAGGAAACGAGCATCATGATGACGAAAAATATGCATCATGATGAAGAAAATATGCATCATGATGAAGAAAATGAGAATTATGATAAAGAAAATGTGCATCATGATAAAGAAAATGAGTATCATGATGAAGAAAATGAGCATCATGATGAAGAAAAATATGCATCATGATGAATAAAATATGCATCATGATGAAGAAAATGAGCATCATGATGAAGAAAATATGCATCATGATGTAGAAAATGAATATCATGATGAAGGAAATGAGCATCATGTTAAGAAAAATGAGCATCATGACGATGAAAATATGCATCATGATGAAGGAAATATGCATCGTGATGAAGAAAATATGCATCACAATGAAAAAAATTAGCATCATGATGAAGAAAATGAGCATCATGATGAAGAAAATATGCAATATGATGAAGAAAATACTCATCATGATGAATAAAACGAGCATCATGATGAAGAAAATATGCATCTGATGAAGAAAGTACACATCATGATGTAGGAAATAAGCATCATGGTGAACAAAATATGCATCATGATGAAGGAAATGAACATCGCGATAAAGAAATTAGCTTCATGATGAAGGAAATGAGGATCGCGATGAAAGAAATGAGCATTACGATGAAAAAAATGAGCATCACGATGAAGAACATACACACCATGACGAAGAAAATATGCATAATAATGAAGAAAATATGCATCAAGATGAAGGAAATGGGCATCATGATGAATAAAATGAGCTTCATGATGAAGAAATAAGCATAATGATGAAGAAATTGAGTATCATGATGAAGAAAATGGGCATCATGATGAAGAAAATTAGAACCATGATAAAGAAAATATGCATCATGATGAAGAAAATGATCATCATGATGAAGAAAATATGCATTATGATGAAGAAAATGAGCAATATGCGTCATGATAAGAAAATATGCATGATGATGAAGGAAATATGCATCAGAAAGAAGAAAATATGCATCATGATGAAGAAAATGATGGAAGCATCACAATTAAGGAAATATACATCATGATGAAGAAAATATGCATCATGATCAAAAAATAAGCATCACAATGAGGGAAATATACAAAACGATGAAGAACATATGCATCATGATGAAGGAAATGAGCATAATGATGAAGAAAATGAGCATCATGATGAAGAAAATGAGCATCATGATGAAGGAAATGAACATCATGATGAAGAAAATATGCATCATGATGAAGGAAATAAACTTCATGATGAAGGAAATGAACATCGCGATGAAGAAATTAGCATCATGATGATGGAAATGAGGATCGCTATGAATGAAATGAGCATTACGATGAAGAAAATAAGCATCATGATGAAGAAAATGATCATCATGAAGAAGAAATATGCATCATGATGAAGAAAATGAGCAATATGCATCATGATGAAGAAAATATGCATGATGATAAAGAAAATAGGCATCAGAAAGAAGAAAATATGCATCATGATGAAGAAAATGAGCATCACAATTAAGGGAATATGCATCATGATGAAGAATATATGCATCACGATGAAGGAAATATGTAAAACTATGAAGAACATATCCATCATGATGAAGGAAATGAGAATAATGATGAATAAAATGAGCATCATGATGAAGAAAATGAGTATCATGATGAAGAAAATATGCGTCATGATTAAGGAAAAGACCATCTGATGAAGGAAATGAGCATCATGATGTTGGAAATTAGCATCATGATGAAAGAAAAGAGCAACATGTTGAAGGAAATGAGCATCACGATGAAGGGAATATGCATCATAATTAAACAAAATGAGCATCATGACGTAGGAAATAAGCATTATGATGAAGAAAATAAGCATCATGATGAAGAAAATATGCATCATGAGGAAAAAAATGAGAATCATGATTTAGAAAATGAGCATCATGATGAAGAAAATAAACCTCATTATAAAGAAAATATGCATCATAATGAAGGAAATGAGCATCATGATGTTGGAATTTAGCATCATGATAAAAGAAAACAGGTATTATGATGAAGGAAATAAGCATCATGATGAAGAAAATAAGCATCATGATGAAGAAAATATGCATCATAATGAAGAAAATAAGCATCGTGATGAAAAAATGCATCATGATGAAGAAAATAAGCATCACGATGAAGAAAATGATCATCATTATGAAGGAAACGAGCATCATGATGAAGAAAAATATGCATCATGATGAAGAAAATATGCATCATGATGAAGAAAATGAGAATTATGATAAAGAAAATGTGCATCATGATAAAGAAAATGAGCATCATGATAAAGGAAATGAGCATCATGATGAAGAAAAATATGCATCATGATGAATAAAATATGCATCATGATGTAGAAAATGAATATCATGATGAAGGAAATGAGCATCATGTTAAGAAAAATGAGCATCATGACGATGAAAATATGCATCATGATGAAGGAAATATGCATCGTGATGAAGAAAATATGCATCACAATGAAAAAAATTAGCATCATGATGAAGAAAATGAGCGTCATGATGAAGTAAATGAGCATCATGATGAAGAAAATAACCGTCATGATGAAGAAAATATGCATCGTGATGAAGAAAATATGCAATATGATGAAGAAAATACCCATCATGATGAATAAAACGAGCATCATGATGAAGAAAATATGCATCGTGATGAAGAAAGTACACATCATGACACAGGAAATAAGCATCATGGTGAACAAAATATGCATCATGATGAAAGAAATGAACATCGCGATAAAGAAATTAGCTTAATGATGAAGGAAATGAGGATCGCGATGAAAGAAATGAGCATTACGATGAAGAAAATGAGCATCACAATGAAGAACATACACACCAAGACGAAGAAAATATGCATAATAATGAAGAAAATATGCATCAAGATGAGGGAAATGGGCATCATGATGAATAAAATGAGCTTCATGATGAAGAAAATAAGCATAATGATGAAGAAATTGTGTATCATGATGAAGAAAATGAGCATCATGATGTAGAAAATAAGAACCAGAAAATATGCATCATGATGAAGAAAATGATCATCATGATGAAGAAAATATGCATTATGATGAAGAAAATGAGCAATATGCGTCATGATAAGAAAATATGCATGATGATGAACGAAATATGCATCAGAAAGAAGAAAATATGCATCATGATAAAGAAAATGATGGAAGCATCACAATTAAGGAAATATGCATCATGATGAAGAAAATATGCATCATGATGAAAAAATAAGCATCACGATGAGGGAAATATACAAAACGATGAAGAACATATGCATCATGATGAAGGAAATGAGCATAATGATGAAGAAAATGAGCATCATGATGAAGAAAATGAGCATCATGATGAAGGAAATGAACATCATGATGAAGAAAATATGCATCACGATGAAGGAAATGAACATCATGATGAAAGAAATGAACATCGCGATGAAGAAATTAGCATCATGATGATGGAAATGAGGATCACTATGAATGAAATGAGCATTACGATGAAGAAAATAAGCATCTCGATGAAGAACATACGCCCCATGATGATGAAAATATGCATAATGATGATGAAAATACGCATCATGATGAAGAAAATGGGCATCATGATGAAGAAACTGAGCTTCGTGATGAATAAAATACGCATAATGATGAAGAAAATGAGCATCATGATGATGAAGATGAGAACCATGATAAAGAAAATTTGCATCATGATGAAGAAAATGATCATCATGAAGAAGAAAATATGCATCATGATGAAGAAAATGAGCAATATGCATCATGATGAAGAAAATATGCATGATGATAAAGAAAATAGGCATCAGAAAGAAGAAAATATGCCTCATGATGAAGAAAATGAGCATCACAATAAAGGGAATATGCATCATGATGAAGAAAATATGCATCACGATGAAGGAAATATGTAAAACTATGAAGAACATATCCATCATGATGAAGGAAATGAGAATAATGATGAATAAAATGAGCATCATGATGAAGAAAATGAGTATCATGATGAAGAAAATATGCGTCATGATGAAGGAAAAGAGCATCTGATGAAGGAAATTGGCATCATGATGTTGGAAATTAGCATCATGATGAAAGAAAAGAGCAACATGTTCAAGGAAATGAGCATCACGATGAAGGGAATATGCATCATAATTAAACAAAATGAGCATCATGACGTAGGAAATAAGCATTATGATGAAGAAAATAAGCATCATGATGAAGAAAATATGCATCATGAGGAAAAAAATGAGAATCATGATTTAGAAAATGAGCATCATGATGAAGAAAATAAACCTCATTATAAAGAAAATATGCATCATAATGAAGGAAATGAGCATCATGATGTTGGAAATTAGCATCATGATAAAAGAAAACAGGTATTATGATGAAGGAAATAAGCATCATGATGAAGAAAATAAGCATCATGATGAAGAAAATATGCATCATAATGAAGAAAATAAGCATCGTGATGAAAAAAATGCATCATGATGAAGAAAATAAGCATCACGATGAAGAAAATGATCATCATTATGAAGGAAACGAGCATCATGATGAAGAAAAATATGCATCATGATGAAGAAAATATGCATCATGATGAAGAAAATGAGAATTATGATAAAGAAAATGTGCATCATGATAAAGAAAATGAGCATCATGATGAAGGAAATGAGCATCATGATGAAGAAAAATATGCATCATGATGAATAAAATATGCATCATGATGTAGAAAATGAATATCATGATGAAGGAAATGAGCATCATGTTAAGAAAAATGAGCATCATGACGATGAAAATATGCATCGTGATGAAGAAAATATGCATCACAATGGAAAAAATTAGCATCATGATGAAGAAAATGAGCGTCATGATGAAGTAAATGAGCATCATGATGAAGAAAATAACCGTCATGATGAAGAAAATATGCATCGTGATGAAGAAAATATGCAATATGATGAAGAAAATACCCATCATGATGAATAAAACGAGCATCATGATGAAGAAAATATGCATCGTGATGAAGAAAGTACACATCATGACGTAGGAAATAAGCATCATGGTGAACAAAATATGCATCATGATGAAAGAAATGAACATCGCGATAAAGAAATTAGCTTAATGATGAAGGAAATGAGGATCGCGATGAAAGAAATGAGCATTACGATGAAGAAAATGAGCATCACAATGAAGAACATACACACCAAGACGAAGAAAATATGCATAATAATGAAGAAAATATGCATCAAGATGAGGGAAATGGGCATCATGATGAATAAAATGAGCTTCATGATGAAGAAAATAAGCATAATGATGAAGAAATTGTGTATCATGATGAAGAAAATAAGAACCAGAAAATATGCATCATGATGAAGAAAATGATCATCATGATGAAGAAAATATGCATTATGATGAAGAAAATGAGCAATATGCGTCATGATAAGAAAATACGCATGATGATGAAGGAAATATGCATCAGAAAGAAGAAAATATGCATCATGATAAAGAAAATGATGGAAGCATCACAATTAAGGAAATATGCATCATGATGAAGAAAATATGCATCATGATGAAAAAATAAGCATCACGATGAGGGAAATATACAAAACGATGAAGAACATATGCATCATGATGAAGGAAATGAGCATAATGATGAAGAAAATGAGCATCATGATGAAGAAAATGAGCATCATGATGAAGGAAATGAACATCATGATGAAGAAAATATGCATCATGATGAAGGAAATGAACATCATGATGAAGGAAATGAACATCGCGATGAAGAAATTAGCATCATGATGATGGAAATGAGGATCGCTATGAATGAAATGAGCATTACGATGAAGAAAATAAGCATCTCGATGAAGAACATACGCCCAATGATGATGAAAATATGCATAATGATGATGAAAATACGCATCATGATGAAGAAAATGGGCATCATGATGAAGAAACTGAGCTTCGTGATGAAGAAAATACGCATAATGATGAAGAAAATGAGCATCATGATGATGAAGATTTGAATTTTGATAAAGAAAATTTGCATCATGATGAAGAAAATGATCATCATGAAGAAGAAAATATGCATCATGATGAAGAAAATGAGCAATATGCATCATGATGAAGAAAATATGCATGATGATAAAGAAAATAGGCATCAGAAAGAAGAAAATATGTCTCATGATGAAGAAAATGAGCATCACAATAAAGGGAATATGCATCATGATGAAGAAAATATGCATCACGATGAAGGAAATATGTAAAACTATGAAGAACATATCCATCATGATGAAGGAAATGAGAATAATGATGAATAAAATGAGCATCATGATGAAGAAAATGAGTATCATGATGAAGAAAATATGCGTCATGATGAAGGAAAAGAGCATCTGATGAAGGAAATTGGCATCATGATGTTGGAAATTAGCATCATGATGAAAGAAAAGAGCAACATGTTGAAGGAAATGAGCATCACGATGAAGGGAATATGCATCATAATTAAACAAAATGAGCATCATGACGTAGGAAATAAGCATTATGATGAAGAAAATAAGCATCGTGATGAAGAAAATATGCATCATAAGGAAAAAATGAGAATCATGATTTAGAAAATGAGCATCATGATGAAGAAAATAAACATCATTATAAAGAAAATATGCATCATAATGAAGGAAATGAACATCATGATAAAAGAAAACAGGTATTATGATGAAGGAAATAAGCATCATGATGAAGAAAATAAGCATCATGTTGAAGAAAATATGCATCATAATGAAGAAAATAAGCATCGTGATGAAAAAAATGCATCATGATGAAGAAAATAAGCATCACGATGAAGAAAATGATCATCATTATGAAGGAAACTAGCATCATGATGAAGAAAAATATGCATCATGATGAAGAAAATATGCATCATGATGAAGAAAATGAGAATTATGATAAAGAAAATGTGCATCATGATAAAGAAAATGAGCATAATGATGAAGGAAATGAGCATCATGATGAAGAAAAATATGCATCATGATGAATAAAATATGCATCATGATGAAGAAATTGAGCATCATGATGAAGAAAATATGCATCATGATGTAGAAAATGAATATCATGATGAAGGAAATGAGAATCATGTTAAGAAAAATGAGCATCATGACGATGAAAATATGCATCATGATGAAGGAAATATGCATCGTGATGAAGAAAATATGCATCACAATGAAAAAAATTAGCATCATGATGAAGAAAATGAGCATCATGATGAAGTAAATGAGCATCATGATGAAGAAAATAACCGTCATGATGAAGAAAATATGCATCGTGATGAATAAAATATGCAATATGATGAAGAAAATACTCATCATGATGAATAAAACGAGCATCATGATGAAGAAAATATGCATCGTGACGAAGAAAGTACACATCATGATGTAGGAAATAAGCATCATGGTGAACAAAATATACATCATGATAAGGGAAATGAACATCGCGATAAAGAAATTAGCTTCATGATGAGGGAAATGAGGATCGCGATGAAAGAAATGAGCATTACGATGAAAAAAATGAGCATCACGATGAAGAACATACACACCATGACGAAGAAAATATGCATAATAATGAAGAAAATATGCATCAAGATGAAGGAAATGGGCATCATGATGAATAAAATGAGCTTCATGATGAAGAAAATAAGCATAATGATGAATAAATTGAGTATCATGATGAAGAAAATAAGCATAATGATGAAGAAATTGAGTATCATGATGAAGAAAATGAGCATCATGATGAAGAAAATTAGAACCATGATAAAGAAAATATGCATCATGATGAAGAAAATGATCATCATGATGAAGAAAATATGCATTATGATGAAGAAAATGAGCAATATGCGTCATTATAAGAAAATATGCATGATGATGAAGGAAATATGCATCAGAAAGAAGAAAATATGCATCATGATGAAGAAAATGATGGAAGCATCACAATTAAGGAAATATGCATCAGATGAAGAAAATATGCATCATGATCAAAAAATAAGCATCACGATGAGGGAAATATACAAAACGATGAAGAAAGTATGCATCATGATGAAGGAAATGAGCATAATGATGAAGAAAATGAGCATCATGATGAAGAAAATGAGCATCATGATGAAGGAAATGGACATCATGATGAAGAAAATATGCATCATGATGAAGGAAATAAACTTCATGATGAAGGAAATGAACATCGCGATGAAGAAATTAGCATCATGATGATGGAAATGAGGATCGCTATGAATGAAATGAGCATTACGATGAAGAAAATAAGTATCTCGATGAAGAACATACGCACCATGATGATGAAAATATGCATAATGATGAAGAAAATACGCATCATGATGAAGAAAATGGACATCATGATGAAGAAAATGAACTTCGTGATGAAGAAATACGCATAATGATGAAGAAAATGAGCATCATGATGATGAAGATGAGAACCATGATAAAGAAAATTTGCATCATGATGAAGAAAATGATCATCATGAAGAAGAAATATGCATCATGATGAAAAAAATGAGCAATATGCATCATGATGAAGAAAATATGCATGATGATAAAGAAAATAGGCATCAGAAAGAAGAAAATATGCATCATGATGAAGAAAATGAGCATCACAATTAAGGGAATATGCATCATGATGAAGAATATATGCATCACGATGAAGGAAATATGTAAAACTATGAAGAACATATCCATCATGATGAAGGAAATGAGAATAATGATGAATAAAATGAGAATCATGATGAAGAAAATGAGTATCATGATGAAGAAAATATGCGTCATGATTAAGGAAAAGACCATCTGATGAAGGAAATGAGCATCATGATGTTGGAAATTAGCATCATGATGAAAGAAAAGAGCAACATGTTGAAGGAAATGAGCATCACGATGAAGGGAATATGCATCATAATTAAACAAAATGAGCATCATGACGTAGGAAATAAGCATTATGATGAAGAAAATAAGCATCATGATGAAGAAAATATGCATCATGAGGAAAAAAATGAGAATCATGATTTAGAAAATGAGCATCATGATGAAGAAAATAAACCTCATTATAAAGAAAATATGCATCATAATGAAGGAAATGAGCATCATGATGTTGGAAATGAGCATCATGATAAAAGAAAACAGGTATTATGATGAAGGAAATAAGCATCATGATGAAGAAAATAAGCATCATGATGAAGAAAATATGCATCATAATGAAGAAAATAAGCATCGTGATGAAAAAAATGCATCATGATGAAGAAAATAAGCATCACGATGAAGAAAATGATCATCATTATGAAGGAAATGAGCATCATGATGAAGAAAAATATGCATCATGATGAAGAAAATATGCATCATGATGAAGAAAATGAGAATTATGATAAAGAAAATGTGCATCATGATAAAGAAATGAGCATCATGATGAAGGAAATGAGCATCATGATGAAGAAAAATATGCATCATGATGAATAAAATATGCATCATGATGTAGAAAATGAATATCATGATGAAGGAAATGAGCATCATGTTAAGAAAAATGAGCATCATGACGATGAAAATATGCATCATGATGAAGGAAATATGCATCGTGATGAAGAAAATATGCATCACAATGAAAAAAATTAGCATCATGATGAAGAAAATGAGCGTCATGATGAAGTAAATGAGCATCATGATGAAGAAAATAACCGTCATGATGAAGAAAATATGCATCGTGATGAAGAAAATATGCAATATGATGAAGAAAATACTCATCATGATGAATAAAACGAGCATCATGATGAAGAAAATATGCATCGTGATGAAGAAAGTACACATCATGACGTAGGAAATAAGCATCATGGTGAACAAAATATGCATCATAATGAAGGAAATGAACATCGCGATAAAGAAATTAGCTTCATGATGAAGGAAATGAGGATCGCGATGAAAGAAATGAGCATTACGATGAAGAAAATGAGCATCACAATGAAGAACATACACACCAAGACGAAGAAAATATGCATAATAATGAAGAAAATATGCATCAAGATGAGGGAAATGGGCATCATGATGAATAAAATGAGCTTCATGATGAAGAAAATAAGCATAATGATGAAGAAATTGTGTATCATGATGAAGAAAATGAACATCATGATGAAGAAAATAAGAACCATGATAAAGAAAATATGCATCATGATGAAGAAAATGATCATCATGATGAAGAAAATATGCATTATGATGAAGAAAATGAGCAATATGCGTCATGATAAGAAAATATGCATGATGATGAAGGAAATATGCATCAGAAAGAAGAAAATATGCATCATGATAAAGAAAATGATGGAAGCATCACAATTAAGGAAATATGCATCATGATGAAGAAAATATGCATCATGATGAAAAAATAAGCATCGCGATGAGGGAAATATACAAAACGATGAAGAACATATGCATCATGATGAAGGAAATGAGCATAATGATGAAGAAAATGAGCATCATGATGAAGAAAATGAGCATCATGATGAAGGAAATGAACATCATGATGAAGAAAATATGCATCATGATGAAGGAAATGAACATCATGATGAAGGAAATGAACATCGCGATGAAGAAATTAGCATCATGATGATGGAAATGAGGATCGCAATGAATGAAATGAGCATTACGATGAAGAAAATAAGCATCTCGATGAAGAACATACGCCCCATGATGATGAAAATATGCAAAATGATGATGAAAATACGCATCATGATGAAGAAAATGGGCATCATGATGAAGAAACTGAGCTTCGTGATGAAGAAAATACGCATAATGATGAAGAAAATGAGCATCATGATGATGAAGATGAGAACCATGATAAAGAAAATTTGCATCATGATGAAGAAAATGATCATCATGAAGAAGAAAATATGCATCATGATGAAGAAAATGAGCAATATGCATCATGATGAAGAAAATATGCATGATGATAAAGAAAATAGGCATCAGAAAAAAGAAAATATGCCTCATGATGAAGAAAATGAGCATCACAATAAAGGGAATATGCATCATGATGAAGAAAATATGCATCACGATGAAGGAAATATGTAAAACTATGAAGAACATATCCATCATGATGAAGGAAATGAGAATAATGATGAATAAAATGAGCATCATGATGAAGAAAATGAGTATCATGATGAAGAAAATACGCGTCATGATGAAGGAAAAGAGCATCTGATGAAGGAAATTTGCATCATGATGTTGGAAATTAGCATCATGATGAAAGAAAAGAGCAACATGTTCAAGGAAATGAGCATCACGATGAAGGGAATATGCATCATAATTAAACAAAATGAGCATCATGACGTAGGAAATAAGCATTATGATGAAGAAAATAAGCATCATGATGAAGAAAATATGCATCATGAGGAAAAAAATGAGAATCATGATTTAGAAAATGAGCATCATGATGAAGAAAATAAACCTCATTATAAAGAAAATATGCATCATAATGAAGGAAATGAGCATCATGATGTTGGAAATTAGCATCATGATAAAAGAAAACAGGTATTATGATGAAGGAAATAAGCATCATGATGAAGAAAATAAGCATCATGATGAAGAAAATATGCATCATAATGAAGAAAATAAGCATCGTGATGAAAAAAATGCATCATGATGAAGAAAATAAGCATCACGATGAAGAAAATGATCATCATTATGAAGGAAACGAGCATCATGATGAAGAAAAATATGCATCATGATGAAGAAAATATGCATCATGATGAAGAAAATGAGAATTATGATAAAGAAAATGTGCATCATGATAAAGAAAATGAGCATCATGATGAAGGAAATGAGCATCATGATGAAGAAAAATATGCATCATGATGAATAAAATATGCATCATGATGTAGAAAATGAATATCATGATGAAGGAAATGAGCATCATGTTAAGAAAAATGAGCATCATGACGATTAAAATATGCATCATGATGAAGGAAATATGCATCGTGATGAAGAAAATATGCATCACAATGAAAAAAATTAGCATCATGATGAAGAAAATGAGCGTCATGATGAAGTAAATGAGCATCATGATGAAGAAAATAACCGTCATGATGAAGAAAATATGCATCGTGATGAAGAAAATATGCAATATGATGAAGAAAATACTCATCATGATGAATAAAACGAGCATCATGATGAAGAAAATATGCATCGTGATGAAGAAAGTACACATCATGATGTAGGAAATAAGCATCATGGTGAACAAAATATGCATCATGATGAAGGAAATGAACATCGCGATAAAGAAATTAGATTCATGATGAAGGAAATGAGGATCGCGATGAAAGAAATGAGCATTACGATGAAAAAAATGAGCATCACGATGAAGAACATACACACCATGACGAAGAAAGTATGCATAATAATGAAGAAAATATGCATCAAGATGAAGGAAATGGGCATCATGATTAATAAAATGAGCTTCATGATGAAGAAAATAAGCATAATGATGAAGAAATTGAGTATCATGATGAAGAAAATGAGCATCATGATGAAGAAAATTAGAACCATGATAAAGAAAATATGCATCATGATGAAGAAAATGATCATCATGATGAAGAAAATATGCATTATGATGAAGAAAATGAGCAATATGCGTCATGATAAGAAAATATGCATGATGATGAAGAAAATATGCATCAGAAAGAAGAAAATATGCATCATGATGAAGAAAATGATAGAAGCATCACAATTAAGGAAATATGCATCATGATGAAGAAAATATGCATCATGATAAAAAAAACATATGCATCATGATGAAGGAAATGAGCATAATGATGAAGAAAATGAGCATCATGATGAAGGAAATGAACATCATGATGAAGAAAATATGCATCATGACGAAGGAAATAAACTTCATGATGAAGGAAATGAACATCGCGATGAAGAAATTAGCATCATGATGATGGAAATGAGGATCGCTATGAATGAAATGAGCATTACGATGAATAAAATAAGCATCTCGATGAAGAACATACGCACCATGATGATGAAAATATGCATAATGATGAAGAAAATACGCATCATGATGAAGAAAATGGGCATCATGATGAAGAAAATGAACTTCGTGATGAAGAAATACGCATAATGATGATGAAAATGAGCATCATGATGAAGAAAATGAGCATCATGATGATGAAGATGAGAACCATGATAAAGAAAATATGCATCATGATGAAGAAAATGATCATCATGAAGAAGAAATATGCATCATGATGAAGAAAATGAGCAATATGCATCATGATGAAGAAAATATGCATGATGATAAAGAAAATAGGCATCAGAAAGAAGAAAATATGCATCATGATGAAGAAAATGAGCATCACAATTAAGGGAATATGCATCATGATGAAGAATATATGCATCACGATGAAGGAAATATGTAAAACTATGAAGAACATATCCATCATGATGAAGGAAATGAGAATAATGATGAATAAAATGAGCATCATGATGAAGAAAATGAGTATCATGATGAAGAAAATATGCGTCATGATTAAGGAAAAGACCATCTGATGAAGGAAATGAGCATCATGATGTTGGAAATTAGCATCATGATGAAAGAAAAGAGCAACATGTTGAAGGAAATGAGCATCACGATGAAGGGAATATGCATCATAATTAAACAAAATGAGCATCATGACGTAGGAAATAAGCATTATGATGAAGAAAATAAGCATCATGATGAAGAAAATATGCATCATGAGGAAAAAAATGAGAATCATGATTTAGAAAATGAGCATCATGATGAAGAAAATAAACCTCATTATAAAGAAAATATGCATCATAATGAAGGAAATGAGCATCATGATGTTGGAAATTAGCATCATGATAAAAGAAAACAGGTATTATGATGAAGGAAATAAGCATCATGATGAAGAAAATGAGCATCATGATGAAGAAAATATGCATCATAATGAAGAAAATAAGCATCGTGATGAAAAAATGCATCATGATGAAGAAAATAAGCATCACGATGAAGAAAATTATCATCATTATGAAGGAAACGAGCATCATGATGAAGAAAAATATGCATCATGAAGAAAATATGCATCATGATGAAGAAAATGAGAATTATGATGAAGAAAATATGCATCATGATAAAGAAAATGAGCATCATGATGAAGGAAATGAGCATCATGATGAAGAAAAATATGCATCATGATGAATAAAATATGCATCATGATGTAGAAAATGAATATCATGATGAAGGAAATGAGCATCATGTTAAGAAAAATGAGCATCATGACGATGAAAATATGCATCATGATGAAGGAAATATGCATCGTGATGAAGAAAATATGCATCACAATGAAAAAAATTAGCATCATGATGAAGAAAATGAGCGTCATGATGAAGTAAATGAGCATCATGATGAAGAAAATAACCATCATGATGAAGAAAATATGCATCGTGATGAAGAAAATATGCAATATGATGAAGAAAATACTCATCATGATGAATAAAACGAGCATCATGATGAAGAAAATATGCATCGTGATGAAGAAAGTACACATCATGACGTAGGAAATAAGCATCATGGTGAACAAAATATGCATCATGATGAAGGAAATGAACATCGCGATAAAGAAATTAGCTTCATGATGAAGGAAATGAGGATCACGATGAAAGAAATGAGCATTACGATGAAGAAAATGAGCATCACGATGAAGAACATACACACCAAGACGAAGAAAATATGCATAATAATGAAGAAAATATGCATCAAGATGAAGGAAATGGGCATCATGATGAATAAAATGAGCTTCATGATGAAGAAAATAAGCATAATGATGAAGAAATTGAGTATCATGATGAAGAAAATGAGCATCATGATGAAGAAAATTAGAACCATGATAAAGAAAATATGCATCATGATGAAGAAAATGATCATCATGATGAAGAAAATATGCATTATGATGAAGAAAATGAGCAATATGCGTCATGATAAGAAAATATGCATAATGATGAAGGAAATATGCATCAGAAAGAAGAAAATATGCATCATGATGAAGAAAATGATGGAAGCATCACAATTAAGGAAATATGCATCATGATGAAGAAAATATGCATCAACATAAAAAAAATATGCATCACGATGAGGGAAATATACAAAACGATGAAGAACATATGCATCATGATGAAGGAAATGAGCAAAATGATGAAAGAAATGAACATCATGATGAAGAAAATGAGCATCATGATGAAGGAAATGAACATCATGATGAAGAAAATATGCATCATGATGAAGGAAATGAACATCATGATGAAGGAGATGAACATGGCGATGAAGAAATTAGCATCATGATGATGGAAATGAGGATCGCTATGAATGAAATGAGCATTACGATGAAGAAAATAAGCATCTCGATGAAGAACATACGCACCATGATGATGAAAATATGCATAATGATGAAGAAAATACGCATCATGATGAAGAAAATGGGCATCGTGATGAAGAAAATTAGCTTCGTGATGAAGAAAATACGCATAATGATGAAGAAAATGAGCATCATGATGAAGAAAATGAGTATCATGATGATGTAGATGAGAACCATGATAAAGAAAATTTGCATCATGATGAAGAAAATGATGATCATGAAGAAGAAAATATGCATCATGATGAAGAAAATGAGCAATATGCATCATGATGAAGAAAATGAGCAATATGCATCATGATGAAGAAAATATGCATGATGATAAAGAAAATAAGCATCAGAAAGAAGAAAATATGCCTCATGATGAAGAAAATGAGCATCACAATAAAGGGAATATGCATCATGATGAAGAAAATATGCATCACGATGAAGGAAATATGTAAAACTATGAAGAACATATCCATCATGATGAAGGAAATGAGAATAATGATGAATAAAATGAGCATCATGATGAAGAAAATGAGTATCATGATGAAGAAAATATGCGTCATGATGAAGGAAAAGAGCATCTGATGAAGGAAATTGGCATCATGATGTTGGAAATTAGCATCATGATGAAAGAAAAGAGCAACATGTTGAAGGAAATGAGCATCACGATGAAGGGAATATGCATCATAATTAAACAAAATGAGCATCATGACGTAGGAAATAAGCATTATGATGAAGAAAATAAGCATCATGATGAAGAAAATATGCATCATAAGAAAAAAAATGAGAATCATGATTTAGAAAATGAGCATCATGATGAAGAAAATAAACCTCATTATAAAGAAAATATGCATCATAATGAAGGAAATGAGCATCATGATGTTGGAAATTAGCATCATGATAAAAGAAAACAGGTATTATGATGAAGGAAATAAGCATCATGATGAAGAAAATGAGCATCATGATGAATAAAATATGCATCATAATGAAGAAAATAAGCATCGTGATGAAAAAATGCATCATGATGAAGAAAATAAGCATCACGATGAAGAAAATGATCATCATTATTAAGGAAACGAGCATCATGATGAAGAATAATATGCATCATGATGAAGAAAATATGCATCATGATGAAGAAAATGAGAATTATGATGAAGAAAATGTGCATCACTATAAAGAAAATGAGCATCATGATGAAGGAAATGAGCATCATGATGAAGAAAAATATGCATCATGATGAATAAAATATGCATCATGATGAAGAAAATGAGCATCATGATGAAGAAAATATGCATCATGATGTAGAAAATGAATATCATGATGAAGGAAATGAGCATCATCTTAAGAAAAATGAGCATCATGACGATGAAAATATGCATCATGATGAAGGAAATATGCATCGTGATGAAGAAAATATGCATCACAATGAAAAAAATTAGCATCATGATGAAGAAAATGAGCATCATGATGAAGTAAATGAGCATCATGATGAAGAAAATAACCGTCATGATGAAGAAAATATGCATCGTGATGAAGAAAATATGCAATATGATGAAGAAAATACTCATCATGATGAATAAAACGAGCATCATGATGAAGAAAATATTCATCGTGATGAAGAAAGTACACATCATGATGTTGGAAATAAGCATCATGGTGAACAAAATATGCATCATGATGAAGGAAATGAACATCGCGATAAAGAAATTAGCTTCATGATGAAGGAAATGAGGATCGCGATGAAAGAAATGAGCATTACGATGAAGAAAATGAGCATCACGATGAGCATACACACCATGATGAAGAAAATATGTATAATAATGAAGAAAATATGCATCAAGATGAATGAAATGAGCATCATGATGAATAAAATGAGCTTCATGATGAAGAAAATAAGCATAATGATGAAGAAATTGAGTATCATGATGAAGAAAATGAGCATCATGATGAAGAAAATTAGAACCATGATAAAGAAAATATGCATCATGATGAAGAAAATGATCATCATGATGAAGAAAATATGCATTATGATGAAGAAAATGAGCAATATGCGTCATGATAAGAAAATATGCATGATGATGAAGGAAATATGCATCAGAAAGAAGAAAATATGCATTATGATGAAGAAAATGATGGAAGCATCACAATTAAGGAAATATGCATCATGATGAAGAAAATATGCATCATGATGAAAAAATAAGCATCACGATGAGGGAAATATACAAAACGATGAAAAACATATGCATCATGATGAAGGAAATGAGCATTATGATGAAGAAAATGAGCATCATGATGAAGAAAATGAGCATCATGATGAAGGAAATGAACATCATGATGAAGAAAATATGCATCATGATGAAGGAAATGAACATCATGATGAAGGAAATGAACATGGCGATGAAGAAATTAGCATCATGATGATGGAAATGAGGATCGCTATGAATGAAATGAGCATTACGATGAAGAAAATAAGCATCTCGATGAAGAACATACGCACCATGATGATGAAAATATGCATAATGATGAAGAAAATACGCATCATGATGAAGAAAATGGGCATCATGATGAAGATAATGAGCTTCGTGATGAAGAAAATACGCATAATGATGAAGAAAATGAGCATCATGATGAAGAAAATGAGCATCATGATGATGTAGATGAGAACCATGATAAAGAAAATTTGCATCATGATGAAGAAAATGATCATCATGAAGAAGAAAATATGCATCACGATGAAGAAAATGAGCAATATGCATCATGATGAAGAAAATGAGCAATATGCATCATGATGAAGAAAATATGCATGATGATAAAGAAAATAGGCATCAGAAAGAAGAAGATATGCCTCATGATGAAGAAAATGAGCATCACAATAAAGGGAATATGCATCATGATGAAGAAAATATGCATCACGATGAAGGAAATATGTAAAACTATGAAGAACATATCCATCATGATGAAGGAAATGAGAATAATGATGAATAAAATGAGCATCATGATGAAGAAAATGAGTATCATGATGAAGAAAATATGCGTCATGATGAAGGAAAAGAGCATCTGATGAAGGAAATTGGCATCATGATGTTGGAAATTAGCATCATGATGAAAGAAAAGAGCAACATGTTGAAGGAAATGAGCATCACGATGAAGGGAATATGCATCATAATTAAACAAAATGAGCATCATGACGTAGGAAATAAGCATTATGATGAAGAAAATAAGCATCATGATGAAGAAAATATACATCATAAGAAAAAAAATGAGAATCATGATTTAGAAAATGAGCATCATGATAAAGAAAATAAACCTCATTATAAAGAAAATATGCATCATAATGAAGGAAATGAGCATCATGATGTTGGAAATTAGCATCATGATAAAAGAAAACAGGTATTATGATGAAGGAAATAAGCATCATGATGACGAAAATGAGCATCATGATGAAGAAAATATGCATCATAATGAAGAAAATAAGCATCGTGATGAAAAAATGCATCATGATGAAGAAAATAAGCATCACGATGAAGAAAATGATCATCATTATTAAGGAAACGAGCATCATGATGAAGAAAAATATGCATCATGATGAAGAAAATATGCATCATGATGAAAAAAATGAGAATTATGATGAAGAAAATGTGCATCACTATAAAGAAAATGAGCATCATGATGAAGGAAATGAGCATCATGATGAAGAAAAATATGCATCATGATGAATAAAATATGCATCATGATGAAGAAAATGAGCATCATGATGAAGAAAATATGCATCATGATGTAGAAAATGAATATCATGATGAAGGAAATGAGCATCATCTTAAGAAAAATGAGCATCATGACGATGAAAATATGCATCATGATGAAGGAAATATGCATCGTGATGAAGAAAATATGCATCACAATGAAAAAAATTAGCATCATGATGAAGAAAATGAGCATCATGATGAAGTAAATGAGCATCATGATGAAGAAAATAACCGTCATGATGAAGAAAATATGCATCGTGATGAAGAAAATATGCAATATGATGAAGAAAATACTCATCATGATGAATAAAACGAGCATCATGATGAAGAAAATATTCATCGTGATGAAGAAAGTACACATCATGATGTTGGAAATAAGCATCATGGTGAACAAAATATGCATCATGATGAAGGAAATGAACATCGCGATAAAGAAATTAGCTTCATGATGAAGGAAATGAGGATCGCGATGAAAGAAATGAGCATTACGATGAAGAAAATGAGCATCACGATGAACATACACACCATGATGAAGAAAATATGTATAGTAATGAAGAAAATATGCATCAAGATGAATGAAATGAGCATCATGATGAATAAAATGAGCTTCATGATGAAGAAAATAAGCATAATGATGAAGAAATTGAGTATCATGATGAAGAAAATGAGCATCATGATGAAGAAAATTAGAACCATGATAAAGAAAATATGCATCATGATGAAGAAAATGATCATCATGATGAAGAAAATATGCATTATGATGAAGAAAATGAGCAATATGCGTCATGATAAGAAAATATGCATGATGATGAAGGAAATATGCATCAGAAAGAAGAAAATATGCATTATGATGAAGAAAATGATGGAAGCATCACAATTAAGGAAATATGCATCATGATGAAGAAAATATGCATCATGATGAAAAAATAAGCATCACGATGAGGGAAATATACAAAACGATGAAAAACATATGCATCATGATGAAGGAAATGAGCATTATGATGAAGAAAATGAGCATCATGATGAAGAAAATGAGCATCATGATGAAGGAAATGAACATCATGATGAAGAAAATATGCATCATGATGAAGGAAATGAACATCATGATGAAGGAAATGAACATAGCGATGAAGAAATTAGCATCATGATGATGGAAATGAGGATCGCTATGAATGAAATGAGCATTACGATGAAGAAAATAAGCATCTCGATGAAGAACATACGCACCATGATGATGAAAATATGCATAATGATGAAGAAAATACGCATCATGATGAAGAAAATGGGCATCATGACGAAGATAATGAGCTTCGTGATGAAGAAAATACGCATAATGATGAAGAAAATGAGCATCATGATGAAGAAAATGAGCATCATGATGATGTAGATGAGAACCATGATAAAGAAAATTTGCATCATGATGAAGAAAATGATCATCATGAAGAAGAAAATATGCATCACGATGAAGAAAATGAGCAATATGCATCATGATGAAGAAAATGAGCAATATGCATCATGATAAAGAAAATATGCATGATGATAAAGAAAATAGGCATCAGAAAGAAGAAGATATGCCTCATGATGAAGAAAATGAGCATCACAATAAAGGGAATATGCATCATGATGAAGAAAATATGCATCACGACGAAGGAAATATGTAAAACTATGAAGAACATATCCATCATGATGAAGGAAATGAGAATAATGATGAATAAAATGAGCATCATGATGAAGAAAATGAGTATCATGATGAAGAAAATATGCGTCATGATGAAGGAAAAGAGCATCTGATGAAGGAAATTGGCATCATGATGTTGGAAATTAGCATCATGATGAAAGAAAAGAGCAACATGTTGAAGGAAATGAGCATCACGATGAAGGGAATATGCATCAT
This sequence comes from Pogostemon cablin, assembly GCA_023678885.1. NCBI lineage: Eukaryota > Viridiplantae > Streptophyta > Magnoliopsida > Lamiales > Lamiaceae > Pogostemon > Pogostemon cablin. Next base: position 54,573 of record JAHCLQ010000827.1, read on the forward strand.
AATTAAACAAAATGAGCATCATGACGTAGGAAATAAGCATTATGATGAATAAAATAAGCATCATGATGAAGAAAATATGCATCATAAGAAAAAAATGAGAATCATGATTTAGAAAATGAGCATCATGATAAAGAAAATAAACCTCATTATAAAGAAAATATGCATCATAATGAAGGAAATGAGCATCATGATGTTGGAAATTAGCATCATGATAAAAGAAAACAGGTATTATGATGAAGGAAATAAGCATCATGATGACGAAAATGAGCATCATGATGAAGAAAATATGCATCATAATGAAGAAAATAAGCATCGTGATGAAAAAATGCATCATGATGAAGAAAATAAGCATCACGATGAAGAAAATGATCATCATTATTAAGGAAACGAGCATCATGATGAAGAAAAATATGCATCATGATGAAGAAAATATGCATCATGATGAAAAAAATGAGAATTATGATGAAGAAAATGTGCATCACTATAAAGAAAATGAGCATCATGATGAAGGAAATGAGCATCATGATGAAGAAAAATATGCATCATGATGAATAAAATATGCATCATGATGAAGAAAATATGCATCATGATGTAGAAAATGAATATCATGATGAAGGAAATGAGCATCATGTTAAGAAAAATGAGCATCATGACGATGAAAATATGCATCATGATGAAGGAAATATGCATCGTGATGAAGAAAATATGCATCACAATGAAAAAAATTAGCATCATGATGAAGAAAATGAGCATCATGATGAAGTAAATGAGCATCATGATGAAGAAAATAACCGTCATGATGAAGAAAATATGCATCGTGATGAAGAAAATATGCAATATGATGAAGAAAATACTCATCATGATGAATAAAACGAGCATCATGATGAAGAAAATATTCATCGTGATGAAGAAAGTACACATCATGATGTTGGAAATAAGCATCATGGTGAACAAAATATGCATCATGATGAAGGAAATAAACATCGCGATAAAGAAATTAGCTTCATGATGAAGGAAATAAGGATCGCGATGAAAGAAATGAGCATTACGATGAAGAAAATGAGCATCACGATGAGCATACACACCATGATGAAGAAAATATGTATAATAATGAAGAAAATATGCATCAAGATGAATGAAATGAGCATCATGATGAATAAAATGAGCTTCATGATGAAGAAAATAAGCATAATGATGAAGAAATTGAGTATCATGATGAAGAAAATGAGCATCATGATGAAGAAAATTAGAACCATGATAAAGAAAATATGCATCATGATGAAGAAAATGATCATCATGATGAAGAAAATATGCATTATGATGAAGAAAATGAGCAATATGCGTCATGATAAGAAAATATGCATGATGATGAAGGAAATATGCATCAGAAAGAAGAAAATATGCATTATGATGAAGAAAATGATGGAAGCATCACAATTAAGGAAATATGCATCATGATGAAGAAAATATGCATCATGATGAAAAAATAAGCATCACGATGAGGGAAATATACAAAACGATGAAAAACATATGCATCATGATGAAGGAAATGAGCATTATGATGAAGAAAATGAGCATCATGATGAAGAAAATGAGCATCATGATGAAGGAAATGAACATCATGATGAAGAAAATATGCATCATGATGAAGGAAATGAACATCATGATGAAGGAAATGAACATGGCGATGAAGAAATTAGCATCATGATGATGGAAATGAGGATCGCTATGAATGAAATGAGCATTACGATGAAGAAAATAAGCATCTCGATGAAGAACATACGCACCATGATGATGAAAATATGCATAATGATGAAGAAAATACGCATCATGATGAAGAAAATGGGCATCATGATGAAGATAATGAGCTTCGTGATGAAGAAAATACGCATAATGATGAAGAAAATGAGCATCATGATGAAGAAAATGAGCATCATGATGATGTAGATGAGAACCATGATAAAGAAAATTTGCATCATGATGAAGAAAATGATCATCATGAAGAAGAAAATATGCATCATGATGAAGAAAATGAGCAATATGCATCATGATGAAGAAAATATGCATGATGATAAAGAAAATAGGCATCAGAAAGAAGAAAATATGCCTCATGATGAAGAAAATGAGCATCACAATAAAGGGAATATGCATCATGATGAAGAAAATATGCATCACGATGAAGGAAATATGTAAAACTATGAAGAACATATCCATCATGATGAAGGAAATGAGAATAATGATGAATAAAATGAGCATCATGATGAAGAAAATGAATATCATGATGAAGAAAATATGCGTCATGATGAAGGAAAAGAGCATCTGATGAAGGAAATTGGCATCATGATGTTGGAAATTAGCATCATGATGAAAGAAAAGAGCAACATGTTGAAGGAAATGAGCATCACGATGAAGGGAATATGCATCATAATTAAACAAAATGAGCATCATGACGTAGGAAATAAGCATTATGATGAAGAAAATAAGCATCATGATGAAGAAAATATGCATCATAAGAAAAAAAAATGAGAATCATGATTTAGAAAATGAGCATCATGATGAAGAAAATAAACCTCATTATAAAGAAAATATGCATCATAATGAAGGAAATGAGCATCATGATGTTGGAAATTAGCATCATGATAAAAGAAAACAGGTATTATGATGAAGGAAATAAGCATCATGATGACGAAAATGAGCATCATGATGAAGAAAATATGCATCATAATGAAGAAAATAAGCATCGTGATGAAAAAAATGCATCATGATGAAGAAAATAAGCATCACGATGAAGAAAATGATCATCATTATTAAGGAAACGAGCATCATGATGAAGAAAAATATGCATCATGATGAAGAAAATTTGCATCATGATGAAGAAAATGAGAATTATGATGAAGAAAATGTGCATCACTATAAAGAAAATGAGCATCATGATGAAGGAAATGAGCATCATGAAGAAGAAAAATATGCATCATGATGAATAAAATATGCATCATGATGAAGAAAATGAGCATCATGATGAAGAAAATATGCATCATGATGTAGAAAATGAATATCATGATGAAGGAAATGAGCATCATGTTAAGAAAAATGAGCATCATGACGATGAAAATATGCATCATGATGAAGGAAATATGCATCGTGATGAAGAAAATATGCATCACAATGAAAAAAATTAGCATCATGATGAAGAAAATGAGCATCATGATGAAGTAAATGAGCATCATGATGAAGAAAATAACCGTCATGATGAAGAAAATATGCATCGTGATGAAGAAAATATGCAATATGATGAAGAAAATACTCATCATGATGAATAAAACAAGCATCATGATGAAGAAAATATTCATCGTGATGAAGAAAGTACACATCATGATGTTGGAAATAAGCATCATGGTGAACAAAATATGCATCATGATGAAGGAAATGAACATCGCGATAAAGAAATTAGCTTCATGATGAAGGAAATGAGGATCGCGATGAAAGAAATGAGCATTACGATGAAGAAAATGAGCATCACGATGAGCATACACACCATGATGAAGAAAATATGTATAATAATGAAGAAAATATGCATCAAGATGAATGAAATGAGCATCATGATGAATAAAATGAGCTTCATGATGAAGAAAATAAGCATAATGATGAAGAAATTGAGTATCATGATGAAGAAAATGAGCATCATGATGAAGAAAATTAGAACCATGATAAAGAAAATATGCATCATGATGAAGAAAATGATCATCATGATGAAGAAAATATGCATTATGAAGAAGAAAATGAGCAATATGCGTCATGATAAGAAAATATGCATGATGATGAAGGAAATATGCATCAGAAAGAAGAAAATATGCATTATGATGAAGAAAATGATGGAAGCATCACAATTAAGGAAATATGCATCATGATGAAGAAAATATGCATCATGATGAAAAAATAAGCATCACGATGAGGGAAATATACAAAACGATGAAAAACATATGCATCATGATGAAGGAAATGAGCATTATGATGAAGAAAATGAGCATCATGATGAAGAAAATGAGCATCATGATGAAGGAAATGAACATCATGATGAAGAAAATATGCATCATGATGAAGGAAATGAACATCATGATGAAGGAAATGAACATGGCGATGAAGAAATTAGCATCATGATGATGGAAATGAGGATCGCTATGAATGAAATGAGCATTACGATGAAGAAAATAAGCATCTCGATGAAGAACATACGCACCATGATGATAAAAATATGCATAATGATGAAGAAAATACGCATCATGATGAAGAAAATGGGCATCATGATTAAGAAAATGAGCTTCGTGATGAAGAAAATACGCATAATGATGAAGAAAATGAGCATCATGATGAAGAAAATGAGCATCATGATGATGTAGATGAGAACCATGATAAAGAAAATTTGCATCATGATGAAGAAAATGATCATCATGAAGAAGAAAATATGCATCATGATGAAGAAAATGAGCAATATGCATCATGATGAAGAAAATGAGCAATATGCATCATGATGAAGAAAATATGCATGATGATAAAGAAAATAGGCATCAGAAAGAAGAAAATATGCCTCATGATGAAGAAAATGAGCATCACAATAAAGGGAATATGCATCATGATGAAGAAAATATGCATCACGATGAAGGAAATATGTAAAACTATGAAGAACATATCCATCATGATGAAGGAAATGAGAATAATGATGAATAAAATGAGCATCATGATGAAGAAAATGAGTATCATGATGAAGAAAATATGCGTCATGATGAAGGAAAAGAGCATCTGATGAAGGAAATTGGCATCATGATGTTGGAAATTAGCATCATGATGAAAGAAAAGAGCAACATGTTGAAGGAAATGAGCATCACGATGAAGGGAATATGCATCATAATTAAACAAAATGAGCATCATGACGTAGGAAATAAGCATTATGATGAAGAAAATAAGCATCATGATGAAGAAAATATGCATCATAAGAAAAAAATGAGAATCATGATTTAGAAAATGAGCATCATGATGAAGAAAATAAACCTCATTATAAAGAAAATATGCATCATAATGAAGGAAATGAGCATCATGATGTTGGAAATTAGCATCATGATAAAAGAAAACAGGTATTATGATGAAGGAAATAAGCATCATGATGACGAAAATGAGCATCATGATGAAGAAAATATGCATCATAATGAAGAAAATAAGCATCGTGATGAAAAAAATGCATCATAATGAAGAAAATAAGCATCACGATGAAGAAAATGATCATCATTATTAAGGAAACGAGCATCATGATGAAGAATAATATGCATCATGATGAAGAAAATATGCATCATGATGAAGAAAATGTGCATCACTATAAAGAAAATGAGCATCATGATGAAGGAAATGAGCATCATGATGAAGAAAAATATGCATCATGATGAATAAAATATGCATCATGATGAAGAAAATGAGCATCATGATGAAGAAAATATGCATCATGATGTAGAAAATGAATATCATGATGAAGGAAATGAGCATCATGTTAAGAAAAATGAGCATCATGACGATGAAAATATGCATCATGATGAAGGAAATATGCATCGTGATGAAGAAAATATGCATCACAATGAAAAAAATTAGCATCATGATGAAGAAAATGAGCATCATGATGAAGTAAATGAGCATCATGATGAAGAAAATAACCATCATGATGAAGAAAATATGCATCGTGATGAAGAAAATATGCAATATGATGAAGAAAATACTCATCATGATGAATAAAACGAGCATCATGATGAAGAAAATATTCATCGTGATGAAGAAAGTACACATCATGATGTTGGAAATAAGCATCATGGTGAACAAAATATGCATCATGATGAAGGAAATGAACATCGCGATAAAGAAATTAGCTTAATGATGAAGGAAATGAGGATCGCGATGAAAGAAATGAGCATTACGATGAAGAAAATGAGCATCACGATGAGCATACACACCATGATGAAGAAAATATGTATAATAATGAAGAAAATATGCATCAAGATGAATGAAATGAGCATCATGATGAATAAAATGAGCTTCATGATGAAGAAAATAAGCATAATGATGAAGAAATTGAGTATCATGATGAAGAAAATGAGCATCATGCTGAAGAAAATTAGAACCATGATAAAGAAAATATGCATCATGATGAAGAAAATGATCATCATGATGAAGAAAATATGCATTATGATGAAGAAAATGAGCAATATGCGTCATGATAAGAAAATATGCATGATGATGAAGGAAATATGCATCAGAAAGAAGAAAATATGCATTATGATGAAGAAAATGATGGAAGCATCACAATTAAGGAAATATGCATCATGATGAAGAAAATATGCATCATGATAAAAAAATAAGCATCACGATGAGGGAAATATACAAAACGATGAAAAACATATGCATCATGATGAAGGAAATGAGCATTATGATGAAGAAAATGAGCATCATGATGAAGAAAATGAGCATCATGATGAAGGAAATGAACATCATGATGAAGAAAATATGCATCATGATGAAGGAAATGAACATCATGATGAAGGAAATGAACATCGCGATGAAGAAATTAGCATCATGATGATGGAAATGAGGATCGCTATGAATGAAATGAGCATTAAGATGAAGAAAATAAGCATCTCGATGAAGAACATACGCACCATGATGATGAAAATATGCATACTGATGAAGAAAATACGCATCATGATGAAGAAAATACGCATAATAATGAAGAAAATGAGCATCATGATGAAGAAAATTAGCATCATGATGATGAAGATGAGAACCATGATAAAGTAAATTTGCATCATGATGAAGAAAATGATCATCATGAAGAAGAAAATATGCATCATGATGAAGAAAATGAGCAATATGCATCATGATGAAGAAAATATGCATGATGATAAAGAAAATAGGCATCAGAAAGAAGAAAATATGCATCATGAAGAAGAAAATGAGCATCACAATAAAGGGAATATGCATCATGATGAAGAAAATATGCATCACGATGAAGGAAATATGTAAAACTATGAAGAACATATCCATCATGATGAAGGAAATGAGAATAATGATGAATAAAATGAGCATCATGATGAAAAAATGAGTATCATGATGAAGAAAATATGCGTCATGATGAAGGAAAGGAGCATCTGATGAAAGAAATTGGCATCATGATGTTGGAAATTAGCATCATGATGAAAGAAAAGAGCAACATGTTGAAGGAAATGAGCATCACGATGAAGGGAATATGCATCATAATTAAAAAAAAATGAGCATCATGACGTAGGAAATAAGCATTATGATGAAGAAAAAATAAGCATCATGATGAAGAAAATATGCATCATGAGGAAAAAAATGAGAATCATGATTTAGAAAATGAGCATCATGATGAAGAAAATAAACCTCATTATAAAGAAAATATGCATCATAATGAAGGAAATGAGCATCATGATGTTGGAAATTAGCATCATGATAAAAGAAAACAGGTATTATGATGAAGGAAATAAGCATCATGATGAAGAAAATGAGCATCATGATGAAGAAAATATGCATCATAATGAAGAAAATAAGCATCGTGATGAAAAAAATGCATCATGATGAAGAAAATAAACATCACGATGAAGAAAATGATCATCATTATGAAGGAAACGAGCATCATGATGAAGAAAAATATGCATCATGATGAAGAAAATATGAATCATGATGAAGAAAATGAGAATTATGATGAAGAAAATGTGCATCATGATAAAGAAAATGAGCATCATGATGAAGGAAATGAGCATCATGATGAAGAAAAATATGCATCATGATGAATAAAATTGCATCATGATGAATAAAATGAGCATAATGATGAAGAAAATATGCATCATGATGTAGAAAATGAATATCATGATGAAGGAAATGAGCATCATGTTAAGAAAAATTAGCATCATGACGATGAAAATATGCATCATGATGAAGGAAATATGCATCATGATGAAGAAAATATGCATCACAATGAAAAAAATTAGCATCATGATGAAGAAAATGAGCATCATGATGAAGTAAATGAGCATCATGATGAAGAAAATAACCGTCATGATGAAGAAAATATGCATCGTGATGAAGAAAATATGCAATATGATGAAGAAAATACTCATCATGATGAATAAAACGAGCATCATGATGAAGAAAATATGCATCGTGATGAAGAAAGTACACATCATGACGTAGGAAATAAGCATCATGGTGAACAAAATATGCATCATGATGAAGGAAATGAACATCGTGATAAAGAAATTAGCTTCATGATGAAGGAAATGAGGATCGCGATGAAAGAAATGAGCATTACGATGAAAAAAATGAGCATCACGATGAAGAACATACACACCATGACGAAAAAAATATGCATAATAATGAAGAAAATATGCATCAAGATGAAGGAAATGGGCATCATGATGAATAAAATGAGCTTCATGATGAAGAAAATAAGAATAATGATGAAGAAATTGAGTATCATGATGAAGAAAATGAGCATCATGATGAAGAAAATTAGAACCATGATAAAGAAAATATGCATCATGATGAAGAAAATGATCATCATGATGAAGAAAATATGCATTATGATGAAGAAAATGAGCAATATGCGTCATGATAAGAAAATATGCATGATGATGAAGGAAATATGCATCAGAAAGAAGAAAATATGCATCATGATGAAGAAAATGATGGAAGCATCACAATTAAGGAAATATGCATCATGATGAAGAAAATATGCATCATGATCAAAAAATAAGCATCACGATGAGGAAATATACAAAACGATGAAGAACATATGCATCATGATGAAGGAAATGAGCATAATGATGAAGAAAATGAGCATCATGATGAAGAAAATGAGCATCATGATGAAGGAAATGAACATCATGATGAAGAAAATATGCATCATGATGAAGGAAATAAACTTCATGATGAAGGAAATGAACATCGCGATGAAGAAATTAGCATCATGATGATGGAAATGAGGATCGCTATGAATGAAATGAGCATTACGATGAAGAAAATAAGCATCTCGATGAAGAACATACGCACCATGATGATGAAAATATGCATAATGATGAAGAAAATACGCATCATGATGAAGAAAATGGGCATCATGATGAAGAAAATGAACTTCGTGATGAAGAAATACGCATAATGATGAAGAAAATGAGCATCATGATGATGAAGATGAGAACCATGATAAAAAAAATTTGCATCATGATGAAGAAAATGATCATCATGAAGAAGAAATATGCATCATGATGAAGAAAATGAGCAATATGCATCATGATGAAGAAAATATGCATGATGATAAAGAAAATAGGCATCAGAAAGAAGAAAATATGCATCATGATGAAGAAAATGAGCATCACAATTAAGGGAATATGCATCATGATGAAAAATATATGCATCACGATGAAGGAAATTTGTAAAATATGAAGAACAAATCCATCATGATGAAGGAAATGAGAATAATGATGAATAAAATGAGCATCATGATGAAGAAAATGAGTATCATGATGAAGAAAATATGCGTCATGATTAAGGAAAAGACCATCTGATGAAGGAAATGAGCATCATGATGTTGGAAATTAGCATCATGATGAAAGAAAAGAGCAACATGTAGAAGGAAATGAGCATCACGATGAAGGGAATATGCATCATAATTAAACAAAATGAGCATCATGACGTAGGAAATAAGCATTATGATGAAGAAAATAAGCATCATGATGAAGAAAATATGCATCATGAGGAAAAAAATGAGAATCATGATTTAGAAAATGAGCATCATGATGAAGAAAATAAACCTCATTATAAAGAAAATATGCATCATAATGAAGGAAATGAGCATCATGATGTTGGAAATTAGCATCATGATAAAAGAAAACAGGTATTATGATGAAGGAAATAAGCATCATGATGAAGAAAATGAGCATCATGATGAAGAAAATATGCATCATAATGAAGAAAATAAGCATCGTGATGAAAAAATGCATCATGATGAAGAAAATAAGCATCACGATGAAGAAAATTATCATCATTATGAAGGAAACGAGCATCATGATGAAGAAAAATATGCATCATGATGAAGAAAATATGCATCATGATGAAGAAAATGAGAATTATGATGAAGAAAATATGCATCATGATAAAGAAAATGAGCATCATGATGAAGGAAATGAGCATCATGATGAAGAAAAATATGCATCATGATGAATAAAATATGCATCATGATGTAGAAAATGAATATCATGATGAAGGAAATGAGCATCATGTTAAGAAAAATGAGCATCATGACGATGAAAATATGCATCATGATGAAGGAAATATGCATCATGATGAAGAAAATATGCATCACAATGAAAAAAATTAACATCATGATGAAGTAAATGAGCGTCATGATGAAGTAAATGAGTATCATGATGAAGAAAATAACCGTCATGATGAAGAAAATATGCATCGTGATGAAGAAAATATGCAATATGATGAAGAAAATACTCATCATGATGAATAAAACGAGCATCATGATGAAGAAAATATGCATCGTGATGAAGAAAGTACACATCATGACGTAGGAAATAAGCATCATGGTGAACAAAATATGCATCATGATGAAGGAAATGAACATCGCGATAAAGAAATTAGCTTCATGATGAAGGAAATGAGGATCGCGATGAAAGAAATGAGCATTACGATGAAAAAAATGAGCATCACGATGAAGAACATACACACCATGACGAAAAAAATATGCATAATAATGAAGAAAATATGCATCAAGATGAAGGAAATGGGCATCATGATGAATAAAATGAGCTTCATGATGAAGAAAATAAGCATAATGATGAAGAAATTGAGTATCATGATGAAGAAAATGAGCATCATGATGAAGAAAATTCGAACCATGATAAAGAAAATATGCATCATGATGAAGAAAATGATCATCATGATGAAGAAAATATGCATTATGATGAAGAAAATGAGCAATATGCGTCATGATAAGAAAATATGCATGATGATGAAGGAAATATGCATCAGAAAGAAGAAAATATGCATCATGATGAAGAAAATGATGGAAGCATCACAATTAAGGAAATATGCATCATGATGAAGAAAATATGCATCATGATCAAAAAATAAGCATCACGATGAGGGAATATACAAAACGATGAAGAACATATGTATCATGATGAAGGAAATGAGCATAATGATGAAGAAAATGAGCATCATGATGAAGAAAATGAGCATCATGATGAAGGAAATGAACATCATGATGAAGAAAATATGCATCATGATGAAGGAAATAAACTTCATGATGAAGGAAATGAACATCGCGATGAAGAAATTAGCATCATGATGATGGAAATGAGGATCGCTATGAATGAAATGAGCATTACGATGAAGAAAATAAGCATCTCGATGAAGAACATACGCACCATGATGATGAAAATATGCATAATGATGAAGAAAATACGCATCATGATGAAGAAAATGGGCATCATGATGAAGAAAATGAACTTCGTGATGAAAAAATACGCATAATGATGAAGAAAATGAGCATCATGATGATGAAGATGAGAACCATGATAAAGAAATTTTGCATCATGATGAAGAAAATGATTATCATGAAGAAGAAATATGCATCATGATGAAGAAAATGAGCAATATGCATCATGATGAAGAAAATATGCATGATGATAAAGAAAATAGGCATCAGAAAGAAGAAAATATGCATCATGATGAAGAAAATGAGCATCACAATTAAGGGAATATGCATCATGAAGAAAAATATATGCATCACGATGAAGGAAATTTGTAAAACTATGAAGAACAAATCCATCATGATGAAGGAAATGAGAATAATGATGAATAAAATGAGCATCATGATGAAGAAAATGAGCATCATGATGAAGAAAATATGCGTCATGATTAAGGAAAAGACCATCTGATGAAGGAAATGAGCATCATGATGTTGGAAATTAGCATCATGATGAAAGAAAAGAGCAACATGTAGAAGGAAATGAGCATCACGATGAAGGGAATATGCATCATAATTAAACAAAATGAGCATCATGACGTAGGAAATAAGCATTATGACGAAGAAAATAAGCATCATGATGAAGAAAATATGCATCATGAGGAAAAAAATGAGAATCATGATTTAGAAAATGAGCATCATGATGAAGAAAATAAACCTCATTATAAAGAAAATATGCATCATAATGAAGGAAATGAGCATCATGATGTTGGAAATTAGCATCATGATAAAAGAAAACAGGTATTATGATGAAGGAAATAAGCATCATGATGAAGAAAATGAGCATCATGATGAAGAAAATATGCATCATAATGAAGAAAATGCATCTTGATGAAAAAATGCATCATGATGAAGAAAATAAGCATCACGATGAAGAAAATTATCATCATTATGAAGGAAACGAGCATCATGATGAAGAAAAATATGCATCATGATGAAGAAAATATGCATCATGATGAAGAAAATGAGAATTATGATGAAGAAAATATGCATCATGATAAAGAAAATGAGCATCATGATGAAGGAAATGAGCATCATGATGAAGAAAAATATGCATCATGATGAATAAAATATGCATCATGATGTAGAAAATGAATATCATGATGAAGGAAATGAGCATCATGTTAAGAAAAATGAGCATCATGACGATGAAAATATGCATCATGATGAAGGAAATATGCATCATGATGAAGAAAATATGCATCACAATGAAAAAAATTAGCATCATGATGAAGTAAATGAGCGTCATGATGAAGTAAATGAGCATCATGATGAAGAAAATAACCGTCATGATGAAGAAAATATGCATCGTGATGAAGAAAATATGCAATATGATGAAGAAAATACTCATCATGATGAATAAAACGAGCATCATGATGAAGAAAATATGCATCGTGATGAAGAAAGTACACATCATGACGTAGGAAATAAGCATCATGGTGAACAAAATATGCATCATGATGAAGGAAATGAACATCGCGATAAAGAAATTAGCTTCATGATGAAGGAAATGAGGATCGCGATGAAAGAAATGAGCATTACGATGAAGAAAATGAGCATCACGATGAAGAACATACACACCAAGACGAAGAAAATATGCATAATAATGAAGAAAATATGCATCAAGATGAGGGAAATGGGCATCATGATGAATAAAATGAGCTTCATGATGAAGAAAATAAGCATAATGATGAAGAAATTGAGTATCATGATGAAGAAAATGAGCATCATGATGAAGAAAATAAGAACCATGATAAAGAAAATATGCATCATGATGAAGAAAATGATCATCATGATGAAGAAAATATGCATTATGATGAAGAAAATGAGCAATATGCGTCATGATAAGAAAATATGCATGATGATGAAGGAAATATGCATCAGAAAGAAGAAAATATGCATCATGATAAAGAAAATGATGGAAGCATCACAATTAAGGAAATATGCATCATGATGAAGAAAATATGCATCATGATGAAAAAATAAGCATCACGATGAGGGAAATATACAAAACGATGAAGAACATATGCATCATGATGAAGGAAATGAGCATAATGATGAAGAAAATGAGCATCATGATGAAGAAAATGAGCATCATGATGAAGGAAATGAACATCATGATGAAGAAAATATGCATCATGATGAAGGAAATGAACATCATGATGAAGGAAATGAACATCGCGATGAAGAAATTAGCATCATGATGATGGAAATGAGGATCTCTATGAATGAAATGAGCATTACGATGAAGAAAATAAGCATCTCGATGAAGAACATACGCACCATGATGATGAAAATATGCATAATGATGATGAAAATACGCATCATGATGAAGAAAATGGGCATCATGATGAAGAAACTGAGCTTCGTGATGAAGAAAATACGCATAATGATGAAGAAAATGAGCATCATGATGAAGAAAATGAGCATCATGATGATGAAGATGAGAACCATGATAAAGAAAATTTGCATCATGATGAAGAAAATGATCATCATGAAGAAGAAAATATGCATCATGATGAAGAAAATGAGCAATATGCATCATGATGAAGAAAATATGCATGATGATAAAGAAAATAGGCATCAGAAAGAAGAAAATATGCCTCATGATGAAGAAAATGAGCATCACAATAAAGGGAATATACATCATGATGAAGAAAATATGCATCACGATGAAGGAAAATGTAAAACTATGAAGAACATATCCATCATGATGAAGGAAATGAGAATAATGATGAATAAAATGAGCATCATGATGAAGAAAATGAGTATCATGATGAAGAAAATATGCGTCATGATGAAGGAAAAGAGCATCTGATGAAGGAAATTGGCATCATGATGTTGGAAATTAGCATCATGATGAAAGAAAAGAGTAACATGTTGAAGGAAATGAGCATCACGATGAAGGGAATATGCATCATAATTAAACAAAATGAGCATCATGACGTAGGAAATAAGCATTATGATGAAGAAAATAAGCATCATGATGAAGAAAATATGCATCATGAGGAAAAAAATGAGAATCATGATTTAGAAAATGAGCATCATGATGAAGAAAATAAACCTCATTATAAAGAAAATATGCATCATAATGAAGGAAATGAGCATCATGATGTTGGAAATTAGCATCATGATAAAAGAAAACAGGTATTATGATGAAGGAAATAAGCATCATGATGAAGAAAATTAGCATCATGATGAAGAAAATATGCATCATAATGAAGAAAATAAGCATCGTGATGAAAAAAATGCATCATGATGAAGAAAATAAGCATCACGATGAAGAAAATGATCATCATTATGAAGGAAACGAGCATCATGATGAAGAAAAATATGCATCATGATGAAGAAAATATGCATCATGATGAAGAAAATGAGAATTATGATAAAGAAAATGTGCATCATGATAAAGAAAATGAGCATCATGATGAAGGAAATGAGCATCATGATGAAGAAAAATATGCATCATGATGAATAAAATATGCATCATGATGAGGAAAATGAGCATCATGATGAAGAAAATATGCATCATGATGTAGAAAATGAATATCATTATGAAGGAAATGAGCATCATGTTAAGAAAAATGAGCATCATGACGATGAAAATATGCATCATGATGAAGGAAATATGCATCGTGATGAAGAAAATATGCATCACAATGAAAAAAATTAGCATCATGATGAAGAAAATGAGCATCATGATGAAGTAAATGAGCATCATGATGAAGAAAATAACCGTCATGATGAAGAAAATATGCATCGTGATGAAGAAAATATGCAATATGATGAAGAAAATACTTATCATGATGAATAAAACGAGCATCATGATGCATCGTGATGAAGAAAGTACACATCATGACGTAGGAAATAAGCATCATGGTGAACAAAATATGCATCATGATGAATGAAATGAACATCACGATAAAGAAATTAGCTTCATGATGAAGGAAATGAGGATCGCGATGAAAGAAATGAGCATTACGATGAAAAAAATGAGCATCACGATGAAGAACATACACACCATGACGAAAAAAATATGCATAATAATGAAGAAAATATGCATCAAGATGAAGGAAATGGGCATCATGATGAATAAAATGAGCTTCATGATGAAGAAAATAAGCATAATGATGAAGAAATTGAGTATCATGATGCAGAAATTGAGCATCATGATGAAGAAAATTAGAACCATGATAAAGAAAATATGCATCATGATGAAGAAAATGATCATCATGATGAAGAAAATATGCATTATGATGAAGAAAATGAGCAATATGCGTCATGATAAGAAAATATGCATGATGATGAAGGAAATATGCATCAGAAAGAAGAAAATATGCATCATGATGAAGAAAATGATGGAAGCATCACAATTAAGGAAATATGCATCATGATGAAGAAAATATGCATCATGATCAAAAAATAAGCATCACGATGAGGGAATATACAAAACGATGAAGAACATATGCATCATGATGAAGGAAATGAGCATAATGATGAAGAAAATGAGCATCATGATGAAGAAAATGAGCATCATGATGAAGGAAATGAACATCATGATGAAGAAAATATGCATCATGATGAAGGAAATAAACTTCATGATGAAGGAAATGAACATCGCGATGAAGAAATTAGCATCATGATGATGGAAATGAGGATCGCTATGAATGAAATGAGCATTACGATGAAGAAAATAAGCATCTCGATGAAGAACATACGCACCATGATGATGAAAATATGCATAATGATGAAGAAAATACGCATCATGATGAAGAAAATGGGCATCATGATGAAGAAAATGAACTTCGTGATGAAGAAATACGCATAATGATGAAGAAAATGAGCATCATGATGATGAAGATGAGAACCATGATAAAGAAAATTTGCATCAATGTGAAGAAAATGATCATCATGAAGAAGAAATATGCATCATGATGAAGAAAATGAGCAATATGCATCATGATGAAGAAAATATGCATGATGATAAAGAAAATAGGCATCAGAAAGAAGAAAATATGCATCATGATGAAGAAAATGAGCATCACAATTAAGGGAATATGCATCATGAAGAAAAATATATGCATCACGATGAAGGAAATTTGTAAAACTATGAAGAACAAATCCATCATGATGAAGGAAATGAGAATAATGATGAATAAAATGAGCATCATGATGAAGAAAATGAGTATCATGATGAAGAAAATATGCGTCATGATTAAGGAAAAGACCATCTGATGAAGGAAATGAGCATCATGATGTTGGAAATTAGCATCATGATGAAAGAAAAGAGCAACATGTAGAAGGAAATGAGCATCACGATGAAGGGAATATGCATCATAATTAAACAAAATGAGCATCATGACGTAGGAAATAAGCATTATGATGAAGAAAATAAGCATCATGATGAAGAAAATATGCATCATGAGGAAAAAAAATGAGAATCATGATTTAGAAAATGAGCATCATGATGAAGAAAATAAACCTCATTATAAAGAAAATATGCATCATAATGAAGGAAATGAGCATCATGATGTTGGAAATTAGCATCATGATAAAAGAAAACAGGTATTATGATGAAGGAAATAAGCATCATGATGAAGAAAATGAGCATCATGATGAAGAAAATATGCATCATAATGAAGAAAATAAGCATCGTGATGAAAAAATGCATCATGATGAAGAAAATAAGCATCACGATGAAGAAAATTATCATCATTATGAAGGAAACGAGCATCATGATGAAGAAAAATATGCATCATGATGAAGAAAATATGCATCATGATGAAGAAAATGAGAATTATGATGAAGAAAATATGCATCATGATAAAGAAAATGAGCATCATGATGAAGGAAATGAGCATCATGATGAAGAAAAATATGCATCATGATGAATAAAATATGCATCAAGATGTAGAAAATGAATATAATGATGAAGGAAATGAGCATCATGTTAAGAAAAATGAGCATCATGACGATGAAAATATGCATCATGATGAAGGAAATATGCATCATGATGAAGAAAATATGCATCACAATGAAAAAAATTAGCATCATGATGAAGTAAATGAGCGTCATGATGAAGTAAATGAGCATCATGAAGAAGAAAATAACCGTCATGATGAAGAAAATATGCATCGTGATGAAGAAAATATGCAATATGATGAAGAAAATACTCATTATGATGAATAAAACGAGCATCATGATGAAGAAAATATGCATCGTGATGAAGAAAGTACACATCATGACGTAGGAAATAAGCATCATGGTGAACAAAATATGCATCATGATGAAGGAAATGAACATCGCGATAAAGAAATTAGCTTCATGATGAAGGAAATGAGGATCGCGATGAAAGAAATGAGCATTACGATGAAGAAAATGAGCATCACGATGAAGAACATACACACCAAGACGAAGAAAATATGCATAATAATGAAGAAAATATGCATCAAGATGAGGGAAATGGGCATCATGATGAATAAAATGAGCTTCATGATGAAGAAAATAAGCATAATGATGAAGAAATTGAGTATCATGATGAAGAAAATGAGCATCATGATGAAGAAAATAAGAACCATGATAAAGAAAATATGCATCATGATGAAGAAAATGATCATCATGATGAAGAAAATATGCATTATGATGAAGAAAATGAGCAATATGCGTCATGATAAGAAAATATGCATGATGATGAAGGAAATATGCATCAGAAAGAAGAAAATATGCATCATGATAAAGAAAATGATGGAAGCATCACAATTAAGGAAATAAGCATCATGATGAAGAAAATATGCATCATGATGAAAAAATAAGCATCACGATGAGGGAAATATACAAAACAATGAAGAACATATGCATCATGATGAAGGAAATGAGCATAATGATGAAGAAAATGAGCATCATGATGAAGAAAATGAGCATCATGATGAAGGAAATGAACATCATGATGAAGAAAATATGCATCATGATGAAGGAAATGAACATCATGATGAAGGAAATGAACATCGCGATGAAGAAATTAGCATCATGATGATGGAAATGAGGATCGCTATGAATGAAATGAGCATTACGATGAAGAAAATAAGCATCTCGATGAAGAACATACGCACCATGATGATGAAAATATGCATAATGATGATGAAAATACGCATCATGATGAAGAAAATGGGCATCATGATGAAGAAACTGAGCTTCGTGATGAAGAAAATACGCATAATGATGAAGAAAATGAGCATCATGATGAAGAAAATGAGCATCATGATGATGAAGATGAGAACCATGATAAAGAAAATTTGCATCATGATGAAGAAAATGATCATCATGAAGAAGAAAATATGCATCATGATGAAGAAAATGAGCAATATGCATCATGATGAAGAAAATATGCATGATGATAAAGAAAATAGGCATCAGAAAGAAGAAAATATGCCTCATGATGAAGAAAATGAGCATCACAATAAAGGGAATATACATCATGGTGAAGAAAATATGCATCACGATGAAGGAAATATGTAAAACTATGAAGAACATATCCATCATGATGAAGGAAATGAAAATAATGATGAATAAAATGAGCATCATGATGAAGAAAATGAGTATCATGATGATGAAAATATGCGTCATGATGAAGGAAAAGAGCATCTGATGAAGGAAATTGGCATCATGATGTTGGAAATTAGCATCATGATGAAAGAAAAGAGCAACATGTTGAAGGAAATGAGCATCACGATGAAGGGAATATGCATCATAATTAAACAAAATGAGCATCATGACGTAGGAAATAAGCATTATGATGAAGAAAATAAGCATCATGATGAAGAAAATATGCATCATGAGGAAAAAAATGAGAATCATGATTTAGAAAATGAGCATCATGATGAAGAAAATAAACCTCATTATAAAGAAAATATGCATCATAATGAAGGAAATGAGCATCATGATGTTGGAAATTAGCATCATGATAAAAGAAAACAGGTATTATGATGAAGGAAATAAGCATCATGATGAAGAAAATAAGCATCATGATGAATAAAATATGCATCATAATGAAGAAAATAAGCATCGTGATGAAAAAAATGCATCATGATGAAGAAAATAAGCATCACGATGAAGAAAATGATCATCATTATGAAGGAAACGAGCATCATGATGAAGAAAAATATGCATCATGATGAAGAAAATATGCATCATGATGAAGAAAATGAGAATTATGATAAAGAAAATGTGCATCATGATAAAGAAAATGAGCATCATGATGAAGGAAATGAGCATCATGATGAAGAAAAATATGCATCAAGATGAATAAAATATGCATCATGATGAAGAAAATGAGCATCATAATGAAGAAAATATGCATCATGATGTAGAAAATGAATATCATTATGAAGGAAATGAGCATCATGTTAAGAAAAATGAGCATCATGACGATGAAAATATGCATCATGATGAAGGAAATATGCATCGTGATGAAGAAAATATGCATCACAATGAAAAAAATTAGCATCATGATGAAGAAAATGAGCATAATGATGAAGTAAATGAGCATCATGATGAAGAAAATAACCGTCATGATGAAGAAAATATGCATCGTGATGAAGAAAATATGCAATATGATGAAGAAAATACTCATCATGATGAATAAAACGAGCATCATGATGAAGAAAATATGCATCGTGATGAAGAAAGTACACATCATGACGTAGGAAATAAGCATCATGGTGAACAAAATATGTATCATGATGAAGGAAATGAACATCGCGATAAAGAAATTAGCTTCATGATGAAGGAAATGAGGATCGCTATGAAAGAAATGAGCATTACGATGAAAAAAATGAGCATCACGATGAGGAACATACACACCATGATGAAGAAAATATGCATAATAATGAAGAAAATATGCATCAAGATGAATGAAATGGGCATCATGATGAAAAAAATGAGCTTCATGATGAAGAAAATAAGCATAATGATGAAGAAATTGAGTATCATGATGAAGAAAATGAGCATCATGATGAAGAAAATTAGAACCATGATAAAGAAAATATGCATCATGATGAAGAAAATGATCATCATGATGAAGAAAATATGCATTATGATGAAGAAAATGAGCAATATGCGTCATGATAAGAAAATATGCATGATGATGAAGGAAATATGCATCAGAAAGAAGAAAATATGCATCATGATGAAAAAAATGATGGAAGCATCACAATTAAGGAAATATGCATCATGATGAAGAAAATATGCATCATGATGAAAAAATAAGCATCACGATGAGGGAAATATACAAAACGATGAAAAACATATGCATCATGATGAAGGAAATGAGCATAATGACGAAGAAAATGAGCATCATGATGAAGAAAATGAGCATCATGATGAAGGAAATGAAAATCATGATGAAGAAAATATGCATCATGATGAAGGAAATGAACATCATGATGAAGGAAATGAACATCGCGATGAAGAAATTAGCATCATGATGATGGAAATGAGGATCGCTATGAATGAAATGAGCATTACGATGAAGAAAATAAGCATCTCGATGAAGAACATACGCACCATGATGATGAAAATATGCATAATGATGTTGAAAATACGCATCATGATGAAGAAAATGGGCATCATGATGAAGAAACTGAGCTTCGTGATGAAGAAAATACGCATAATGATGAAGAAAATGAGCATCATGATGAAGAAAATGAGCATCATGATGATGAAGATGAGAACCATGATAAAGAAAATTTGCATCATGATGAAGAAAATGATCATCATGAAGAAGAAAATATGCATCATGATGAAGAAAATGAGCAATATGCATCATGATGAAGAAAATATGCATGATGATAAAGAAAATAGGCATCAGAAAGAAGAAAATATGCCTCATGATGAAGAAAATGAGCATCACAATAAAGGGAATATACATCATGGTGAAGAAAATATGCATCACGATGAAGGAAATATGTAAAACTATGAAGAACATATCCATCATGATGAAGGAAATGAGAATAATGATGAATAAAATGAGCATCATGATGAAGAAAATGAGTATCATGATGAAGAAAATATGCGTCATGATGAAGGAAAAGAGCATCTGATGAAGGAAATTGGCATCATGATGTTGGAAATTAGCATCATGATGAAAGAAAAGAGCAACATGTTGAAGGAAATGAGCATCACGATGAAGGGAATATGCATCATAATTAAACAAAATGAGCATCATGACGTAGGAAATAAGCATTATGATGAAGAAAATAAGCATCATGATGAAGAAAATATGCATCATGAGGAAAAAAATGAGAATCATGATTTAGAAAATGAGCATCATGATGAAGAAAATAAACCTCATTATAAAGAAAATATGCATCATAATGAAGGAAATGAGCATCATGATGTTGGAAATTAGCATCATGATAAAAGAAAACAGGTATTATGATGAAGGAAATAAGCATCATGATGAAGAAAATAAGCATCATGATGAATAAAATATGCATCATAATGAAGAAAATAAGCATCGTGATGAAAAAAATGCATCATGATGAAGAAAATAAGCATCACGATGAAGAAAATGATCATCATTATGAAGGAAACGAGCATCATGATGAAGAAAAATATGCATCATGATGAAGAAAATATGCATCATGATGAAGAAAATGAGAATTATGATAAAGAAAATGTGCATCATGATAAAGAAAATGAGCATCATGATGAAGGAAATGAGCATCATGATGAAGAAAAATATGCATCAAGATGAATAAAATATGCATCATGATGAAGAAAATGAGCATCATGATGAAGAAAATATGCATCATGATGTAGAAAATGAATATCATTATGAAGGAAATGAGCATCATGTTAAGAAAAATGAGCATCATGACGATGAAAATATGCATCATGATGAAGGAAATATGCATCGTGATGAAGAAAATATGCATCACAATGAAAAAAATTAGCATCATGATGAAGAAAATGAGCATAATGATGAAGTAAATGAGCATCATGATGAAGAAAATAACCGTCATGATGAAGAAAATATGCATCGTGATGAAGAAAATATGCAATATGATGAAGAAAATACTCATCATGATGAATAAAACGAGCATCATGATGAAGAAAATATGCATCGTGATGAAGAAAGTACACATCATGACGTAGGAAATAAGCATCATGGTGAACAAAATATGTATCATGATGAAGGAAATGAACATCGCGATAAAGAAATTAGCTTCATGATGAAGGAAATGAGGATCGCGATGAAAGAAATGAGCATTACGATGAAAAAAATGAGCATCACGATGAGGAACATACACACCATGATGAAGAAAATATGCATAATAATGAAGAAAATATGCATCAAGATGAATGAAATGGGCATCATGATGAAAAAAATGAGCTTCATGATGAAGAAAATAAGCATACTGATGAAGAAATTGAGTATCATGATGAAGAAAATGAGCATCATGATGAAGAAAATTAGAACCATGATAAAGAAAATATGCATCATGATGAAGAAAATGATCATCATGATGAAGAAAATATGCATTATGATGAAGAAAATGAGCAATATGCGTCATGATAAGAAAATATGCATGATGATGAAGGAAATATGCATCAGAAAGAAGAAAATATGCATCATGATGAAAAAAATGATGGAAGCATCACAATTAAGGAAATATGCATCATGATGAAGAAAATATGCATCATGATGAAAAAATAAGCATCACGATGAGGGAAATATACAAAACGATGAAAAACATATGCATCATGATGAAGGAAATGAGCATAATGACGAAGAAAATGAGCATCATGATGAAGAAAATGAGCATCATGATGAAGGAAATGAAAATCATGATGAAGAAAATATGCATCATGATGAAGGAAATGAACATCATGATGAAGGAAATGAACATCGCGATGAAGAAATTAGCATCATGATGATGGAAATGAGGATCGCTATGACTGAAATGAGCATTACGATGAAGAAAATAAGCATCTCGATGAAGAACATACGCACCATGATGATGAAAATATGCATAATGATGTTGAAAATACGCATCATGATGAAGAAAATGGGCATCATGATGAAGAAACTGAGCTTCGTGATGAAGAAAATACGCATAATGATGAAGAAAATGAGCATCATGATGAAGAAAATGAGCATCATGATGATGAAGATGAGAACCATGATAAAGAAAATTTGCATCATGATGAAGAAAATGATCATCATGAAGAAGAAAATATGCATCATGATGAAGAAAATGAGCAATATGCATCATGATGAAGAAAATATGCATGATGATAAAGAAAATAGGCATCAGAAAGAAGAAAATATGCCTCATGATGAAGAAAATGAGCATCACAATAAAGGGAATATACATCATGGTGAAGAAAATATGCATCACGATGAAGGAAATATGTAAAACTATGAAGAACATATCCATCATGATGAAGGAAATGAGAATAATGATGAATAAAATGAGCATCATGATGAAGAAAATGAGTATCATGATGAAGAAAATATGCGTCATGATGAAGGAAAAGAGCATCTGATGAAGGAAATTGGCATCATGATGTTGGAAATTAGCATCATGATGAAAGAAAAGAGCAACATGTTGAAGGAAATGAGCATCACGGTGAAGGGAATATGCATCATAATTAAACAAAATGAGCATCATGACGTAGGAAATAAGCATTATGATGAAGAAAATAAGCATCATGATGAAGAAAATATGCATCATGAGGAAAAAAATGAGAATCATGATTTAGAAAATGAGCATCATGATGAAGAAAATAAACCTCATTATAAAGAAAATATGCATCATAATGAAGGAAATGAGCATCATGATGTTGGAAATTAGCATCATGATAAAAGAAAACAGGTATTATGATGAAGGAAATAAGCATCATGATGAAGAAAATAAGCATCATGATGAATAAAATATGCATCATAATGAAGAAAATAAGCATCGTGATGAAAAAAATGCATCATGATGAAGAAAATAAGCATCACGATGAAGAAAATGATCATCATTATGAAGGAAACGAGCATCATGATGAAGAAAAATATGCATCATGATGAAGAAAATATGCATCATGATGAAGAAAATGAGAATTATGATAAAGAAAATGTGCATCATGATAAAGAAAATGAGCATCATGATGAAGGAAATGAGCATCATGATGAAGAAAAATATGCATCAAGATGAATAAAATATGCATCATGATGAAGAAAATGAGCATCATGATGAAGAAAATATGCATCATGATGTAGAAAATGAATATCATTATGAAGGAAATGAGCATCATGTTAAGAAAAATGACCATCATGACGATGAAAATATGCATCATGATGAAGGAAATATGCATCGTGATGAAGAAAATATGCATCACAATGAAAAAAATTAGCATCATGATGAAGAAAATGAGCCTAATGATGAAGTAAATGAGCATCATGATGAAGAAAATAACCGTCATGATGAAGAAAATATGCATCGTGATGAAGAAAATATGCAATATGATGAAGAAAATACTCATCATGATGAATAAAACGAGCATCATGATGAAGAAAATATGCATCGTGATGAAGAAAGTACACATCATGACGTAGGAAATAAGCATCATGGTGAACAAAATATGTATCATTATGAAGGAAATGAACATCGCGATAAAGAAATTAGCTTCATGATGAAGGAAATGAGGATCGCGATGAAAGAAATGAGCATTACGATGAAAAAAATGAGCATCACGATGAGGAACATACACACCATGATGAAGAAAATATGCATAATAATGAAGAAAATATGCATCAAGATGAATGAAATGGGCATCATGATGAAAAAAATGAGCTTCATGATGAAGAAAATAAGCATACTGATGAAGAAATTGAGTATCATGATGAAGAAAATGAGCATCATGATGAAGAAAATTAGAACCATGATAAAGAAAATATGCATCATGATGAAGAAAATGATCATCATGATGAAGAAAATATGCATTATGATGAAGAAAATGAGCAATATGCGTCATGATAAGAAAATATGCATGATGATGAAGGAAGTATGCATCAGAAAGAAGAAAATATGCATCATGGTAAAGAAAATGATGGAAGCATCACAATTAAGGAAATATGCATCATGATGAAGAAAATATGCATCATGATGAAAAAATAAGCATCACGATGAGGGAAATATACAAAACGATGAAGAACATATGCATCATGATGAAGGAAATGAGCATAATGATGAAGAAAATGAGCATCATGATGAAGAAAATGAGCATCATGATGAAGGAAATGAACATCATGATGAAGAAAATATGCATCATGATGAAGGAAATGAACATCATGATGAAGGAAATGAACATCGCGATGAAGAAATTAGCATCATGATGATGGAAATGAGGATCGCTATGAATGAAATGAGCATTACGATGAAGAAAATAAGCATCTCGATGAAGAACATACGCACCATGATGATGAAAATATGCATAATGATGATGAAAATACGCATCATGATGAAGAAAATGGGCATCATGATGAAGAAACTGAGCTTCGTGATGAAGAAAATACGCATAATGATGAAGAAAATGAGCATCATGATGAAGAAAATGAGCATCATGATGATGAAGATGAGAACCATGATAAAGAAAATTTGCATCATGATGAAGAAAATGATCATCATGAAGAAGAAAATATGCATGATGATGAAGAAAATGAGCAATATGCATCATGATGAAGAAAATATGCATGATGATAAAGAAAATAGGCATCAGAAAGAAGAAAATATGCCTCATGATGAAGAAAATGAGCATCACAATAAAGGGAATATACATCATGGTGAAGAAAATATGCATCACGATGAAGGAAATATGTAAAACTATGAAGAACATATCCATCATGATGAAGGAAATGAGAATAATGATGAATAAAATGAGCATCATAATGAAGAAAATGAGTATCATGATGAAGAAAATATGCGTCATGATGAAGGAAAAGAGCATCTGATGAAGGAAATTGGCATCATGATGTTGAAATTAGCATCATGATGAAAGAAAAGAGCAACATGTTGAAGGAAATGAGCATCACGATGAAGGGAATATGCATCATAATTAAACAAAATGAGCATCATGACGTAGGAAATAAGCATTATGATGAAGAAAATAAGCATCATGATAAAGAAAATATGCATCATGAGGAAAAAAATGAGAATCATGATTTAGAAAATGAGCATCATGATGAAGAAAATAAACCTCATTATAAAGAAAATATGCATCATAATGAAGGAAATGAACATCATGATGTTGGAAATTAGCATCATGATAAAAGAAAACAGGTATTATGATGAAGGAAATAAGCATCATGATGAAGAAAATAAGCATCATGATGAATAAAATATGCATCATAATGAAGAAAATAAGCATCGTAATGAAAAAAATGCATCATGATGAAGAAAATAAGCATCACGATGAAGAAAATGATCATCATTATGAAGGAAACGAGCATCATGATGAAGAAAAATATGCATCATGATGAAGAAAATATGCATCATGATGAAGAAAATGAGAATTATGATAAAGAAAATGTGCATCATGATAAAGAAAATGAGCATCATGATGAAGGAAATGAGCATCATGATGAAGAAAAATATGCATCATGATGAATAAAATATGCATCATGATGAAGAAAATGAGCATCATGATGAAGAAAATATGCATCATGATGTAGAAAATGAATATCATTATGAAGGAAATGAGCATCATGTTAAGAAAAATGAGCATCATGACGATGAAAATATGCATCATGATGAAGGAAATATGCATCGTGATGAAGAAAATATGCATCACAATGAAAAAAATTAGCATCATGATGAAGAAAATGAGCATAATGATGAAGTAAATGAGCATCATGATGAAGAAAATAACCGTCATGATGAAGAAAATATGCATCGTGATGAAGAAAATATGCAATATGATGAAGAAAATACTCATCATGATGAATAAAACGAGCATCATGATGAAGAAAATATGCATCGTGATGAAGAAAGTACACATCATGACGTAGGAAATAAGCATCATGGTGAACAAAATATGTATCATGATGAAGGAAATGAACATCGCGATAAAGAAATTAGCTTCATGATGAAGGAAATGAGGATCGCTATGAAAGAAATGAGCATTACGATGAAAAAAATGAGCATCACGATGAGGAACATACACACCATGATGAAGAAAATATGCATAATAATGAAGAAAATATGCATCAAGATGAATGAAATGGGCATCATGATGAAAAAAATGAGCTTCATGATGAAGAAAATAAGCATAATGATGAAGAAATTGAGTATCATGATGAAGAAAATGAGCATCATGATGAAGAAAATTAGAACCATGATAAAGAAAATATGCATCATGATGAAGAAAATGATCATCATGATGAAGAAAATATGCATTATGATGAAGAAAATGAGCAATATGCGTCATGATAAGAAAATATGCATGATGATGAAGGAAATATGCATCAGAAAGAAGAAAATATGCATCATGATGAAAAAAATGATGGAAGCATCACAATTAAGGAAATATGCATCATGATGAAGAAAATATGCATCATGATGAAAAAATAAGCATCACGATGAGGGAAATATACAAAACGATGAAAAACATATGCATCATGATGAAGGAAATGAGCATAATGACGAAGAAAATGAGCATCATGATGAAGAAAATGAGCATCATGATGAAGGAAATGAAAATCATGATGAAGAAAATATG
The DNA here is from genome assembly GCA_023678885.1 of Pogostemon cablin. NCBI lineage: Eukaryota > Viridiplantae > Streptophyta > Magnoliopsida > Lamiales > Lamiaceae > Pogostemon > Pogostemon cablin. Next base: position 82,927 of record JAHCLQ010000827.1, read on the forward strand.
CATCATGATGATGGAAATGAGGATCGCTATGAATGAAATGAGCATTACGATGAAGAAAATAAGCATCTCGATGAAGAACATACGCACCATGAAGATTAAAATATGCATAATGATGAAGAAAATACGCATCATGATGAAGAAAATGGGCATCATGATGAAGAAAATGAACTTCATGATGAAGAAATACGCATAATGATGAAGAAAATGAGCATCATGATGAAGAAAATGAGCATCACGATGATGAAGATGAGAACCAAGATAAAGAAAATTTGCATCATGATGAAGAAAATGATCATCATGAAGAAGAAATATGCATCATGATGAAGAAAATATGCATGATGATAAAGAAAATAGGCATCAGAAAAAAGAAAATATGCATCATGATGAAGAAAATGAGCATCACAATTAAGGGAATATGCATCATGATGAAGAATATATGCATCACGATTAAGGAAATATGTAAAACTATGAAGAACATATCCATCATGATGAAGGAAATGAGAATAATGATGAATAAAATGAGCATCATGATGAAGAAAATGAGTATCATGATGAAGAAAATATGCGTCATGATTAAGGAAAAGACCATCTGATGAAGGAAATGAGCATCATGATGTTGGAAATTAGCATCATGATGAAAGAAAAGAGCAACATGTTGAAGGAAATGAGCATCACGATGAAGGGAATATGCATCATAAATAAACAAAATGAGCATCATGACGTAGGAAATAAGCATTATGATGAAGAAAATAAGCATCATGATGAAGAAAATATGCATCATGAGGAAAAAAATGAGAATCATGATTTAGAAAATGAGCATCATGATGAAGAAAATAAACCTCATTATAAAGAAAATATGCATCATAATGAAGGAAATGATCATCATGATGTTGGAAATTAGCATCATGATAAAAGAAAACAGGTATTATGATGAAGGAAATAAGCATCATGATGAAGAAAATGAGCATCATGATGAAGAAAATATGCATCATAATGAAGAAAATAAGCATCGTGATGAAAAAAATGCATCATGATGAAGAAAATAAGCATCACGATGAAGAAAATGATCATCATTATGAAGGAAACGAGCATCATGATGAAGAAAAATATGCATCATGATGAAGAAAATATGCATCATGATGAAGAAAATTAGAATTATGATGAAGAAAATGTGCATCATGATAAAGAAAATGAGCATCATGATGAAGGAAATGAGCATCATGATGAAGAAAAATATGCATCATGATGAAGAAAATGAGCATCATGATGAAGAAAATATGCATCATGATATAGAAAATGAATATCATTATGAAGGAAATGAGCATCATGTTAAGAAAAATGAGCATCATGACGATGAAAATATGCATCATGATGAAGGAAATATGCATCGTGATGAAGAAAATATGCATCACAATGAAAAAAATTAGCATCATGATGAAGAAAATGAGCATCATGATGAAGTAAATGAGCATCATGATGAAGAAAATAACTGTCATGATGAAGAAAATATGCAATATGATGAAGAAAATACTCATCATGATGAATAAAACGAGCATCATGATGAAGAAAATATTCATCGTGATGAAGAAAGTACACATCATGACGTAGGAAATAAGCATCATGGTGAACAAAATATGCATCATGATGAAGGAAATGAACATCGCGATAAAGAAATTAGCTTCATGATGAAGGAAATCAGGATCGCGATGAAAGAAATGAGCATTACGATGAAGAAAATGAGCATCACGATGAAGAACATACACACCATGATGAAGAAAATATGCATAATAATGAAGAAAATATGCATCAAGATGAATGAAATGAGCATCATGATGAATAAAATGAGCTTCATGATGAAGAAAATAAGCATAATGATTAAGAAATTGAGTATCATGATGAAGAAAATGAGCATCATGATGAAGAAAATGAGAACCATGATAAAGAAAATATGCATCATGATGAAGAAAATGATCATCATGATGAAGAAAATATGCATTATGATGAAGAAAATGAGCAATATGCGTCATGATAAGAAAATATGCATGATGATGAAGGAAATATGCATCAGAAAGAAGAAAATATGCATCATGATGAAGAAAATGATGGAAGCATCACAATTAAGGAAATATGCATCATGATGAAGAAAATATGCATCATGATGAAAAAATAAGCATCACGATGAGGGAAATATACAAAACGATGAAAAACATATGCATCATGATGAAGTAAATGAGCATTATGATGAAGAAAATGTGCATCATGATGAAGAAATTGAGCATCATGATGAAGGAAATGAACATCATGATGAAGAAAATATGCATCATGATGAAGGAAATGAACATCATGATGAAGGAAATGAACATCGCGATGAAGAAATTAGCATCATGATGATGGAAATGAGGATCGCTATGAATGAAATGAGCATTACGATGAAGAAAATAAGCATCTCGATGAAGAACATACGCACCATGATGATGAAAATATGCATACTGATGAAGAAAATACGCATCATGATGAAGAAAATACGCATAATAATGAAGAAAATGAGCATTATGATGAAGAAAATTAGCATCATGATGATGAAGATGAGAACCATGATAAAGAAAATTTGCATCATGATGAAGAAAATGATCATCATGAAGAAGAAAATATGCATCATGATGAAGAAAATGAGCAATATGCATCATGATGAAGAAAATATGCATGATGATAAAGAAAATAGGCATCAGAAAGAAGAAAATATGCATCATGATGAAGAAAATGAGCATCACAATAAAGGGAATATGCATCATGATGAAGAAAATATGCATCACGATGAAGGAAATATGTAAAACTATGAAGAACATATCCATCATGATGAAGGAAATGAGAATAATGATGAATAAAATGAGCATCATGATGAAGAAAATGAGTATCATGATGAAGAAAATATGCGTCATGATGAAGGAAAAGAGCATCTGATGAAGGAAATGAGCATCATGATGTTGGAAATTAGCATCATGATGAAAGAAAAGAGCAACATGTTGAAGGAAATGTGCATCACGATGAAGGGAATATGCATCATAATTAAACAAAATTAGCATCATGACGTAGGAAATAAGCAATATGATGAAGAAAATAAGCATCATGATGAAGAAAATATGCATCATGAAGAAAAAAATGTGAATCATGATGTAGAAAATGAACATCATGATGAAGAAAATGAGCCTCATTATAAAGAAAATATGCATCATAATGAAGGAAATGAGCATCATGATGTTTGAAATTAGCATCATGATAAAAAAAAAAACAGATATTATGATGAAGGAAATAAGCATCAAGATGAAGAAAATGTGCATCATGATGAAGAAAATATGCATCATAATGAAGAAAATAAGCATCGTGATGAAAAAATGCATCATGATGAAGAAAATAAACATCACGATGAAGAAAATGATCATCATTATGAAGGAAATGAGCATCATGATGAAGAAAAATATGCATCATGATGAAGAAAATATGCATCATAATGAAGAAAATGAGCATTATGATGAAGAAAATGTGCATCATGATAAAGAAAATGAGCATCATGATGAAGGAAATGAACATCATGATGAAGAAAAATATGCATCATGATGAATAAAATATGCATCATGATGAAGAAAATGAGCATCATGATGAAGAAAATATGCATCATGATGTAGAAAATGAATTTCATGATGAAGGAAATGAGCATCATGTTAAGAAAAATGAGCATCATGACGATGAAAATATGCATCATGATGAAGGAAATATGCATCGTGATGAAGAAAATATGCATCACAATGAAAAAAATTAGCATCATGATGAAGAAAATGAGCATCATGATGAAGTAAATGAGCATCATGATGAAAAAAATAACCATCATGATGAAGAAAATATGCATCGTGATGAAGAAAATATGCAATATGATGAAGAAAATACTCATTATGATGAATAAAACGAGCATCATGATGAAGAAAATATGCATCGTGATGAAGAAAGTACACATCATGACGTAGGAAATAAGCATCATGGTGAACAAAATATGCATCATGATGAAGGAAATGAATATCGCGATAAAGAAATTAGCTTCATGATGAAGGAAATGAGGATCGCGATGAAAGAAATGAGCATTACGATGAAGAAAATGAGCATCACGATGAGGAACATACACACCATGATGAAGAAAATATGCATAATAATGAAGAAAATATGCATCAAGATGAATGAAATGGGCATCATGATGAAAAAAATGAGCTTTATGATGAAGAAAATAAGCATAATGATGAAGAAATTGAGTATCATGATGAAGGAAATGAGCATCATGATGAAGAAAATGAGAACCATGATAAAGAAAATATGCATCATGATGAAGAAAATGATCATCATGATGAAGAAAATATGCATTATGATTCAGAAAATGAGCAATATGAGTCATGATAAGAAAATATGCATGATGATGAAGGAAATATGCATCAGAAAGAAGAAAATATGCATCATGATGAAGAAAATGATGGAAGCATCACAATTAAGGAAATATGCAACATGATGAAGAAAATATGCATCATGATGAAAAAATAAGCATCACGATGAGGGAAATATACAAAACGATGAAAAACATATGCATCATGATGAAGGAAATGAGCATTATGATGAAGAAAATGAGCATCATGATGAAGAAAATGAGCATCATGATGAAGGAAATGAACATCATAATGAAGAAAATATGCATCATGATGAAGGAAATGAACATCATGATGAAGGAAATGAACATCGCGATGAAGAAATTAGCATCATGATAATAGAAATGAGGATTGCTATGAATGAAATGAGCATTACGATGAAGAAAATAAGCATCTCGATGAAGAACATACGCACCATGATGATGAAAATATGGATACTGATGAAGAAAATACGCATCATGATGAAGAAAATACGCATAATAATGAAGAAAATGAGCATCATGATGAAGAAAATGAGCATAATGATGATGAAGATGAAAACCATGATAAAGAAAATTTGCATCATGATGAAGAAAATGATCATCATGAAGAAGAAAATATGCATCATGATGAAGAAAATGAGCAATATGCATCATGATGAAGAAAATATGCATGATGATAAAGAAAATAGGCATCAGAAAGAAGAAAATATGCCTCATGATGAAGAAAATGAGCATCACAATAAAGGGAATATGCTCATGATGAAGAAAATATGCATCACGATGAAGGAAATATGTAAAACTATGAAGAACATATCCATCATGATGAAGGAAATGAGAATAATGATGAATAAAATGAGCATCATGATGAAGAAAATGAGTATCATGATGAAGAAAATATGCGTCATGATGAAGGAAAAGAGCATCTGATGAAGGAAATTGGCATCATGATGTTGGAAATTAGCATTTTGATGAAAGAAAAGAGCAACATGTTGAAGGAAATGAGCATCACGATGAAGTGAATATGCATCATAATTAAACAAAATGAGCATCATGACATAGGAAATAAGCATTATGATGAAGAAAATAAGCATCATGATGAAGAAAATATGCATCATGAGGAAAAAAATGAGAATCATGATTTAGAAAATGAGCATCATGATGAAGAAAATAAACCTCATTATAAAGAAAATATGCATCATAATGAAGGAAATGAGCATCATGATGTTGGAAATTAGCATCATGATAAAACAAAACTGGTATTATGATAAAGGAAATAAGCATCATGATGAAAAAAATGAGCATCATGATGAAGAAAATATGCATCATAATGAAGAAAATAAGCATCGTGATGAAAAAAATGCATAATGATGAAGAAAATAAGCATCACGATGAAGAAAATGATCATCATTATGAAGGAAATGAGCATCATGAGGAAGAAAAATATGCATCATGATGAAGAAAATATGCATCATGATGAAGAAAATGAGCATTATGATGAAGAAAATGTGCATCATGATAAAGAAAATGAGCATCATGATGAAGGAAATGAGCATCATGATGAAGAAAAATATGTATCATGATGAATAAAATATGAATCATGATGAAGAAAATATGCATCATGATGTAAAAAATGAATATCATGATGAAGGAAATGAGCATCATGTTAAGAAAAATGAGCATCATGACGATATAAATATGCATCATGATGAAGGAAATATGCATCGTGATGAAGAAAATATGCAACACAATGAAAAAAATTAGCATCATGATGAAGAAAATGAGCATCATGATGAAGTATATGAGCATCATGATGAAGAAAATAACCATCATGATGAAGAAAATATGCATCGTGATGAAGAAAATATGCAATATGATGAAGAAAATACTCAACATGATGAATAAAACGAGCATCATGATGAAGAAAATATTCATCGTGATGAAGAAAGTACACATCATGATGTAGGAAATAAGAATCATGGTGAACAAAATATGCATCATGATGAAGGAAATGAACATTGCGATAAAGAAATTAGCTTCATGATGAAGGAAATGAGGACCGCGATGAAAGAAATGTGCATTACGATGAAGAAAATGAGCATCACGATGAAGAACATACACACCATGATGAAGAAAATATGCATAATAATGAAGAAAATATGCATCAAGAAGAATGAAATGAGCATTATGATGAATAAAATAAGCTTCATGAAGAAGAAAATAAGCATAATGATGAAGAAATTGAGTATCATGATGAAGAAAATGAGCATCATGATGAAGAAAATGAGAACCATGATAAAGAAAATATGCATCATGATGAAGAAAATGATCATCATGATGAAGAAAATATGCATTATGATTCAGAAAATGAGCAATATGAGTCATGATAAGAAAATATGCATGATGATGAAGGAAATAGGCATCAGAAAGAAGAAAATATGCATCATGATGAAGAAAATGATGGAAGCATCACAATTAAGGAAATATGCAACATGATGAAGAAAATATGCATCATGATGAAAAAATAAGCATCACGATGAGGGAAATATACAAAACGATGAAAAACATATGCATCATGATGAAGGAAATGAGCATTATGATGAAGAAAATAAGCATCATGATGAAGAAAATGAGCATCATGATGAAGGAAATGAACATCATAATGAAGAAAATATGCATCATGATGAAGGAAATGAACATCATGATGAAGGAAATGAACATCGCGATGAAGAAATTAGCATCATGATAATAGAAATGAGGATTGCTATGAATGAAATGAGCATTATGATGAAGAAAATAAGCATCTCGATGAAGAACATACGCACCATGATGATGAAAATATGGATACTGATGAAGAAAATACGCATCATGATGAAGAAAATACGCATAATAATGAAGAAAATGAGCATCATGATGAAGAAAATGAGCATAATGATGATGAAGATGAAAACCATGATAAAGAAAATTTGCATCATGATGAAGAAAATGATCATCATGAAGAAGAAAATATGCATCATGATGAAGAAAATGAGCAATATGCATCATGATGAAGAAAATATGCATGATGATAAAGAAAATAGGCATCAGAAAGAAGAAAATATGCCTCATGATGAAGAAAATGAGCATCACAATAAAGGGAATATGCTCATGATGAAGAAAATATGCATCACGATGAAGGAAATATGTAAAACTATGAAGAACATATCCATCATGATGAAGGAAATGAGAATGAGTATCATGATGAAGAAAATATGCGTCATGATGAAGGAAAAGAGCATCTGATGAAGGAAATTGGCATCATGATGTTGGAAATTAGCATTATGATGAAAGAAAAGAGCAACATGTTGAAGGAAATGAGCATCACGATGAAGGGAATATGCATCATAATTAAACAAAATGAGCATCATGACATAGGAAATAAGCATTATGATGAAGAAAATAAGCATCATGATGAAGAAAATATGCATCATGAGGAAAAAAATGAGAATCATGATTTAGAAAATGAGCATCATGATGAAGAAAATAAACCTCATTATAAAGAAAATATGCATCATAATGAAGGAAATGAGCATCATGATGTTGGAAATTAGCATCATGATAAAACAAAACTGGTATTATGATAAAGGAAATAAGCATCATGATGAAAAAAATGAGCATCATGATGAAGAAAATATGCATCATAATGAAGAAAATAAGCATCGTGATGAAAAAAATGCATCATGATGAAGAAAATAAGCATCACGATGAAGAAAATGATCATCATTATGAAGGAAATGAGCATCATGAGGAAGAAAAATATGCATCATGATGAAGAAAATATGCATCATGATGAAGAAAATGAGCATTATGATGAAGAAAATGTGCATCATGATAAAGAAAATGAGCATCATGATGAATGAAATGAGCATCATGATGAAGAAAAATATGTATCATGATGAATAAAATATGAATCATGATGAAGAAAATATGCATCATGATGTAAAAAATGAATATCATGATGAAGGAAATGAGCATCATGTTAAGAAAAATGAGCATCATGACGATGAAAATATGCATCATGATGAAGGAAATATGCATCGTGATGAAGAAAATATGCAACACAATGAAAAAAATTAGCATCATGATGAAGAAAATGAGCATCATGATGAAGTATATGAGCATCATGATGAAGAAAATAACCATCATGATGAAGAAAATATGCATCGTGATGAAGAAAATATGCAATATGATGAAGAAAATACTCAACATGATGAATAAAACGAGCATCATGATGAAGAAAATATTCATCGTGATGAAGAAAGTACACATCATGATGTAGGAAATAAGAATCATGGTGAACAAAATATGCATCATGATGAAGGAAATGAACATTGCGATAAAGAAATTAGCTTCATGATGAAGGAAATGAGGACCGCGATGAAAGAAATGTGCATTACGATGAAGAAAATGAGCATCACGATGAAGAACATACACACCATGATGAAGAAAATATGCATAATAATGAAGAAAATATGCATCAAGAAGAATGAAATGAGCATTATGATGAATAAAATAAGCTTCATGAAGAAGAAAATAAGCATAATGATGAAGAAATTGAATATCATGATGAAGAAAATGAGCATCATGATGAAGAAAATGAGAACCATGATAAAGAAAATATGCATCATGATGAAGAAAATGATCATCATGATGAAGAAAATATGCATTATGATTCAGAAAATGAGCAATATGAGTCATGATAAGAAAATATGCATGATGATGAAGGAAATAGGCATCAGAAAGAAGAAAATATGCATCATGATGAAGAAAATGATGGAAGCATCACAATTAAGGAAATATGCAACATGATGAAGAAAATATGCATCATGATGAAAAAATAAGCATCACGATGAGGGAAATATACAAAACGATGAAAAACATATGCATCATGATGAAGGAAATGAGCATTATGATGAAGAAAATAAGCATCATGATGAAGAAAATGAGCATCATGATGAAGGAAATGAACATCATAATGAAGAAAATATGCATCATGATGAAGGAAATGAACATCATGATGAAGGAAATGAACATCGCGATGAAGAAATTAGCATCATGATAATAGAAATGAGGATTGCTATGAATGAAATGAGCATTATGATGAAGAAAATAAGCATCTCGATGAAGAACATACGCACCATGATGATGAAAATATGGATACTGATGAAGAAAATACGCATCATGATGAAGAAAATACGCATAATAATGAAGAAAATGAGCATCATGATGAAGAAAATGAGCATAATGATGATGAAGATGAAAACCATGATAAAGAAAATTTGCATCATGATGAAGAAAATGATCATCATGAAGAAGAAAATATGCATCATGATGAAGAAAATGAGCAATATGCATCATGATGAAGAAAATATGCATGATGATAAAGAAAATAGGCATCAGAAAGAAGAAAATATGCCTCATGATGAAGAAAATGAGCATCACAATAAAGGGAATATGCTCATGATGAAGAAAATATGCATCACGATGAAGGAAATATGTAAAACTATGAAGAACATATCCATCATGATGAAGGAAATGAGAATGAGTATCATGATGAAGAAAATATGCGTCATGATGAAGGAAAAGAGCATCTGATGAAGGAAATTGGCATCATGATGTTGGAAATTAGCATTATGATGAAAGAAAAGAGCAACATGTTGAAGGAAATGAGCATCACGATGAAGGGAATATGCATCATAATTAAACAAAATGAGCATCATGACATAGGAAATAAGCATTATGATGAAGAAAATAAGCATCATGATGAAGAAAATATGCATCATGAGGAAAAAAATGAGAATCATGATTTAGAAAATGAGCATCATGATGAAGAAAATAAACCTCATTATAAAGAAAATATGCATCATAATGAAGGAAATGAGCATCATGATGTTGGAAATTAGCATCATGATAAAACAAAACTGGTATTATGATAAAGGAAATAAGCATCATGATGAAAAAAATGAGCATCATGATGAAGAAAATATGCATCATAATGAAGAAAATAAGCATCGTGATGAAAAAAATGCATCATGATGAAGAAAATAAGCATCACGATGAAGAAAATGATCATCATTATGAAGGAAATGAGCATCATGAGGAAGAAAAATATGCATCATGATGAAGAAAATATGCATCATGATGAAGAAAATGAGCATTATGATGAAGAAAATGTGCATCATGATAAAGAAAATGAGCATCATGATGAATGAAATGAGCATCATGATGAAGAAAAATATGTATCATGATGAATAAAATATGAATCATGATGAAGAAAATATGCATCATGATGTAAAAAATGAATATCATGATGAAGGAAATGAGCATCATGTTAAGAAAAATGAGCATCATGACGATGAAAATATGCATCATGATGAAGGAAATATGCATCGTGATGAAGAAAATATGCAACACAATGAAAAAAATTAGCATCATGATGAAGAAAATGAGCATCATGATGAAGTATATGAGCATCATGATGAAGAAAATAACCATCATGATGAAGAAAATATGCATCGTGATGAAGAAAATATGCAATATGATGAAGAAAATACTCAACATGATGAATAAAACGAGCATCATGATGAAGAAAATATTCATCGTGATGAAGAAAGTACACATCATGAAGTAGGAAATAAGAATCATGGTGAACAAAATATGCATCATGATGAAGGAAATGAACATTGCGATAAAGAAATTAGCTTCATGATGAAGGAAATGAGGACCGCGATGAAAGAAATGTGCATTACGATGAAGAAAATGAGCATCACGATGAAGAACATACACACCATGATGAAGAAAATATGCATAATAATGAAGAAAATATGCATCAAGAAGAATGAAATGAGCATTATGATGAATAAAATAAGCTTCATGAAGAAGAAAATAAGCATAATGATGAAGAAATTGAGTATCATGATGAAGAAAATGAGCATCATGATGAAGAAAATGAGAACCATGATAAAGAAAATATGCATCATGATGAAGAAAATGATCATCATGATGAAGAAAATATGCATTATGATTCAGAAAATGAGCAATATGAGTCATGATAAGAAAATATGCATGATGATGAAGGAAATAGGCATCAGAAAGAAGAAAATATGCATCATGATGAAGAAAATGATGGAAGCATCACAATTAAGGAAATATGCAACATGATGAAGAAAATATGCATCATGATGAAAAAATAAGCATCACGATGAGGGAAATATACAAAACGATGAAAAACATATGCATCATGATGAAGGAAATGAGCATTATGATGAAGAAAATAAGCATCATGATGAAGAAAATGAGCATCATGATGAAGGAAATGAACATCATAATGAAGAAAATATGCATCATGATGAAGGAAATGAACATCATGATGAAGGAAATGAACATCGCGATGAAGAAATTAGCATCATGATAATAGAAATGAGGATTGCTATGAATGAAATGAGCATTATGATGAAGAAAATAAGCATCTCGATGAAGAACATACGCACCATGATGATGAAAATATGGATACTGATGAAGAAAATACGCATCATGATGAAGAAAATACGCATAATAATGAAGAAAATGAGCATCATGATGAAGAAAATGAGCATAATGATGATGAAGATGAAAACCATGATAAAGAAAATTTGCATCATGATGAAGAAAATGATCATCATGAAGAAGAAAATATGCATCATGATGAAGAAAATGAGCAATATGCATCATGATGAAGAAAATATGCATGATGATAAAGAAAATAGGCATCAGAAAGAAGAAAATATGCCTCATGATGAAGAAAATGAGCATCACAATAAAGGGAATATGCTCATGATGAAGAAAATATGCATCACGATGAAGGAAATATGTAAAACTATGAAGAACATATCCATCATGATGAAGGAAATGAGAATGAGTATCATGATGAAGAAAATATGCGTCATGATGAAGGAAAAGAGCATCTGATGAAGGAAATTGGCATCATGATGTTGGAAATTAGCATTATGATGAAAGAAAAGAGCAACATGTTGAAGGAAATGAGCATCACGATGAAGGGAATATGCATCATAATTAAACAAAATGAGCATCATGACATAGGAAATAAGCATTATGATGAAGAAAATAAGCATCATGATGAAGAAAATATGCATCATGAGGAAAAAAATGAGAATCATGATTTAGAAAATGAGCATCATGATGAAGAAAATAAACCTCATTATAAAGAAAATATGCATCATAATGAAGGAAATGAGCATCATGATGTTGGAAATTAGCATCATGATAAAAGAAAACAGGTATTATGATAAAGGAAATAATCATCATGATGAAAAAAATGAGCATCATGATGAAGAAAATACGCATCATAATGAAGAAAATAAGCATCGTGATGAAAAAAATGCATCATGATGAAGAAAATAAGCATCACGATGAAGAAAATGATCATCATTATGAAAGAAACGAGTATCATGATGAAGAAAACTATGCATCATGATGAAGAAAATGAGAATTATGATGAAGAAAATGTGCATCATGATAAAGAAAATGAGCATCATGATGAAGGAAATGAGCATCATGATGAAGAAAAATATGCATCATGACGAAGAAAATATGCATCATGATGTAGAAAATGAGTATCATGATAAAGGAAATGAGCATCATGTTAAGAAAAATGAGCATCATGACGATGAAAATATGCATCATGATGAAGGAAATATGCATCGTGATGAAGAAAATATGCATCACAATGAAAAAAATTAGCATCATGATGAAGAAAATGAGCATCATGATGAAGTAAATGAGCATCATGATGAAGAAAATAACCGTCATGATGAAGAAAATATGCATCGTGATGAAGAAAATATGCAATATGATGAAAAAAATGTGCATCATGATAAAGAAAATGAGCATCATGATGAAGGAAATGAGCATCATGACGAAGAAAAATATGTATCATGATGAATAAAATATGCATCATGATGAAGAAAATATGCATCATGATGTAAAAAATGAATATCATGATGAAGGAAATGAGCATCATGTTAAGAAAAATGAGCATCATGACGATGAAAATATGCATCATGATGAAGGAAATATGCATCGTGATGAAGAAAATATGCATCACAATGAAAAAAATTAGCATCATGATGAAGAAAATGAGCATCATGATGAAGTATATGAGCATCATGATGAAGAAAATAACCGTCATGATGAAGAAAATATGCATCGTGATGAAGAAAATATGCAATATGATGAAGAAAATACTCATCATGATGAATAAAAAGAGCATCATGATGAAGAAAATATTCATCGTGATGAAGAAAGTACACATCATGATGTAGGAAATAAGCATCATGGTGAACAAAATATGCATCATGATGAAGGAAATGAACATCGCGATAAAGAAATTAGCTTCATGATGAAGGAAATGAGGATCGCGATGAAAGAAATGAGCATTATGATGAAGAAAATGAGCATCACGATGAAGAACATACACGCCATGATGAAGAAAATATGCATAATAATGAAGAAAATATGCATCAAGATGAATGAAATGAGCATCATGATGAATAAAATGAGCTTCATGATGAAGAAAATAAGCATAATGATGAAGAAATTGAGTATCATGATGAAGAATATGAGCATCATGATGAAGAAAATGAGAACCATGATAAAGAAAATATGCATCATGATGAAGAAAATGATCATCATGTTGAAGAAAATGAGCAATATGCGTCATGATAAGAAAATATGCATGATGATGAAGGAAATATGCATCAGAAAGAAGAAAATATGCATCATGATGAAGAAAATGATGGAAGCATCACAATTAAGGAAATATGCATCATGATGAAGAAAATATGCATCATGATGAAAAAATAAGCATCACGATGAAGGAAATATACAAAACGATGAAAAACATATGCATCATGATGAAGGAAATGAGCATTATGATGAAGAAAATGAGCATCATGATGAATAAAATGAGCATCATGATGAAGGAAATGAACATCATGATGAAGAAAATATGCATCATGATGAAGGAAATGAACATCATGATGAAGGAAATGAACATCGCGATGAAGAAATTAGCATCATGATGATGGAAATGAGGATCGCTATGAATGAAATGAGCATTACGATGAAGAAAATAAGCATCTCGATGAAGAACATACGCACCATGATGATGAAAATATGCATACTGATGAAGAAAATACGCATCATGATGAAGAAAATACGCATAATATTGAAGAAAATGAGCATCATGATGAAGAAAATTAGCATCATGATGATGAAGATGAGAACCATGATAAAGAAAATTTGCATCATGATGAAGAAAATGATCATCATGAAGAAGAAAATGTGCATCATGATGAAGAAAATGAGCATCATGATGAAGAAAATATGGATGATGATAAAGAAAATAGGCATCAGAAAGAAGAAAATATGCATCATGATGAAGAAAATGAGCATAACAATAAAGGGAATATGCATCATGATGAAGAAAATATGCATCACGATGAAGGAAATTTGTAAAACTATGAAGAACATATCCATCATGATGAAGGAAATGAGAATAATGATGAATAAAATGAGCATCATGATGAAGAAAATGAGTATCATGATGAAGAAAATATGCGTCATGATGAAGGAAAAGAGCATCTGATGAAGGAAATGAGCATCATGATGTTGGAAATTAGCATCATGATGAAAGAAAAGAGCAACATGTTGAAGGAAATGTGCATCACGATGAAGGGAATATGCATCATAATTAAACAAAATGAGCATCATAACGTAGGAAATAAGCATTATGATGAAGAAAATAAGCATCATGATGAAGAAAATATGCATCATGAGGAAAAAAAATGAGAATCATGATTTAGAAAATGAGCATCATGATGAAGAAAATGAGCCTCATTATAAAGAAAATATGCATCATAATGAAGGAAATGAGCATCATGATGTTGGAAATTAGCGTCATGATAAAAAAAACAGGTATTATGATGAAGGAAATAAGCATCATGATGAAGAAAATGAGCATCATGATGAAGAAAATATGCATCATAATGAAGAAAATAAGCTTCGTGATGAAAAAATGCATCATGATGAAGAAAATAAGCATCACGATGAAGAAAATGATCATCATTATGAAGGAAATGAGCATCATGATGAAGAAAAATATGCATCATGATGAAGAAAATATGCATCATGATGAAGAAAATGAGCATTATGATGAAGAAAATATGCATCATGATAAAGAAAATGAGCATCATGATGAAGGAAATGAACATCATGATGAAGAAAAATATGTATCATGATGAATAAAATATGAATCATGATGAAGAAAATATGCATCATGATGTAAAAAATGAATATCATGATGAAGGAAATGAGGATCATGTTAAGAAAAATGAGCATCATGACGATGAAAATATGCATCATGATGAAGGAAATGAGAATAATGATGAATAAAATGAGCATCATGATGAAGAAAATGAGTATCATGATGAAGAAAATATGCGTCATGATGAAGGAAAAGAGCATCTGATGAAGGAAATGAGCATCATGATGTTGGAAATTAGCATCATGATGAAAGAAAAGAGCAACATGTTGAAGGAAATGTGCATCACGATGAAGGGAATATGCATCATAATTAAACAAAATGAGCATCATAACGTAGGAAATAAGCATTATGATGAAGAAAATAAGCATCATGATGAAGAAAATATGCATCATGATGAAAAAAATGAGAATCATGATTTAGAAAATGAGCATCATGATGAAGAAAATGAACCTCATTATAAAGAAAATATGCATCATAATGAAGGAAATGAGCATCATGATGTTGGAAATTAGCGTCATGATAAAAAAAACAGGTATTATGATGAAGGAAATAAGCATCATGATGAAGAAAATGAGCATCATGATGAAGAAAATATGCATCATAATGAAGAAAATAAGCTTCGTGATGAAAAAATGCATCATGATGAAGAAAATAAGCATCACGATGAAGAAAATGATCATCATTATGAAGGAAATGAGCATCATGATGAAGAAAAATATGCATCATGATGAAGAAAATATGCATCATGATGAAGAAAATGAGCATTATGATGAAGAAAATGTGCATCATGATAAAGAAAATGAGCATCATGATGAAGGAAATGAACATCATGATGAAGAAAAATATGCATCATGATGAATAAAATATGCATCATGATGAAGAAAATAAGCATCATGATGAAGAAAATATGCATCATGATGTAGAAAATTAATTTCATGATGAAGGAAATGAGCATCATGTTAAGAAAAGAGCATCATGACGATGAAAATATGCATCATGATAAAGGAAATATGCATCGTGATGAAGAAAATATGCATCACAATGAAAAAAATTAGCATCATGATGAAGAAAATGAGCATCATGATGAAGTAAATGAGCATCATGATGAAGAAAATAACCATCATGATGAAGAAAATATGCATCGTGATGAAGAAAATATGCAATATGATGAAGAAAATACTCATCATGATGAATAAAACGAGCATCATGATGAAGAAAATATGCATCGTGATGAAGAAAGTACACATCATGACGTAGGAAATAAGCATCATGGTGAACAAAATATGCATCATGATGAAGGAAATGAACATCGCGATAAAGAAATTAGCTTCATGATGAAGGAAATGAGGATCGCGATTAAAGAAATGAGCATTACGATGAAGAAAATGAGCATCACGATGAAGAACATACACACCATGATGAAGAAAATATGCATAATAATGAAGAAAATATGCATCAAGATGAAGGAAATGGGCATCATGATGAATAAAATGAGCTTTATGATGAAGAAAATAAGCATAATGATGAAGAAATTGAGTATCATGATGAAGAAAATGAGCATCATGATGAAGAAAATGTGAACCATGATAAAAAAAATATGCATCATGATGAAGAAAATGATCATCATGATGAAGAAAATATGCATTATGATGAAGAAAATGAGCAATATGCGTCATGATAAGAAAATATGCATGATGATGAAGGAAATATGCATCAGAAAGAAGAAAATATGCATCATGATGAAGAAAATGATGGAAGCATCACAATTAAGGAAATATGCATCATGATGAAGAAAATATGCATCATGATGAAAAAATAAGCATCACGATGAAGGAAATATACAAAACGATGAAAAACATATGCATCATGAAGAAGGAAATGAGCATTATGATGAAGAAAATGAGCATCATGATGAAGAAAATGAGCATCATGATGAAGGAAATGAACATCATGATGAAGAAAATATGCATCATGATGAAGGAAATGAACATCATGATGAAGGAAATGAACATCGCGATGAAGAAATTAGCATCATGATGATGGAAATGAGGATCGCTATGAATGAAATGAGCATTACGATGAAGAAAATAAGCATCTCGATGAAGAACATACGCACCATGATGATGAAAATATGCATACTGATGAAGAAAATACGCATCATGATGAAGAAAATACGCATAATATTGAAGAAAATGAGCATCATGATGAAGAAAATTAGTATCATGATGATGAAGATGAGAACCATGATAAAGAAAATTTGCATCATGATGAAGAAAATGATCATCATGAAGAAGAAAATGTGCATCATGATGAAGAAAATGAGCATCATGATGAAGAAAATATGCATGATGATAAAGAAAATAGGCATCAGAAAGAAGAAAATATGCATCATGATGAAGAAAATGAGCATAACAATAAAGGGAATTTGCATCATGATGAAGAAAATATGCATCACGATGAAGGAAATTTGTAAAACTATGAAGAACATATCCATCATGATGAAGGAAATGAGAATAATGATGAATAAAATGAGCATCATGATGAAGAAAATGAGTATCATGATGAAGAAAATATGCGTCATGATGAAGGAAAAGAGCATCTGATGAAGGAAATGAGCATCATGATGTTGGAAATTAGCATCATGATGAAAGAAAAGAGCAACATGTTGAAGGAAATGTGCATCACGATGAAGGGAATATGCATCATAATTAAACAAAATGAGCATCATAACGTAGGAAATAAGCATTATGATGAAGAAAATAAGCATCATGATGAAGAAAATATGCATCATGAGGAAAAAAATGAGAATCATGATTT